>JAYMTK010004383.1:0-11167 GCA_036897405.1 Pelargonium myrrhifolium | reverse complement strand
AAATTAGTGTTCACTTTTCTTTTTCAGGAAGTTAGTTATCCATGAATTGCTAATATTATCCTTATAATAAGTTAGTATTTATTAGCACACGATCATGAGAATACATATATAAATATATTACACTAAGTAATTTCTCCTTCACTTCTCTTAAAATAGAAAAAAAGAATCCTCATTTTAAAACGAAGAGAGTATATTTATTCTCGTTTTCTCAACATATGTCTCACCTATTGAATATTGATCCACTTGAGATGAGGATGAGCACCACCATATATGTTGCAACATTTCTATGTGCATAAAACCATGGGTAAGGTGATATGCTAAATATAGTAAGTAAAGTTGTGGGACCCTTTATAGTTCAAACCCAATAATAGCAAGGACAAGTGACGAGTACAATTGGTGAATTGATCACATGACAGTATGGCACAGTCCATGCAACATGCCAAAACCTATCTTGAGGATTGTGAAAATACCCAAGTTCAATAGGGCAAAAGAAGGTAAAATATTTTGGGATAATTACATGTTAGTATCATGATAGATACATATTTTGCACGTTACTACCTTGAACTATCTTTTTTTCTAATTCATTAAATGCTTTGTCAGATAAATTCTGAAAAAAACCTAAATACCCTTCATTTTTTACACGTTACCACCCTATTAGATTCACATTTTGCACGTTATTACTCCAAACTTTTTTAAAATAGTCAAATTATGTCAAGTTAACTGACATAAAGAAGTTTTTAGTTTAGGGTGGTAACGTGCAACAAAAAAAAGTTTAGAATAGTAATGTACAAAATGTGGAAGAACTAAACTATTTGTGTTACCTATGTGAATGCAGCTGCATGAGGCGCCGGAGATTTCGTTACGGAAGTTGTGTTCCATTGTGTAGGAATCACATTTGATCGTTTTTGGAGATTAATGGAAATGGAGTGAATGCAAGAGGGGAATACACGAGGATTCGGCTGGCGGTGGACGTCCGCAAACCTATCAAGAGAAAATTGAGAGTAAAAGTTATGGGAGGGAAATGGAACTGGATTTCGTTCAAGTACGAGAGGTTCCCTACGTTTTGGTTTTTACTATAGCATTATGGGTCACAATGATAAATTATGTCCGATCCTGCATGATAAGAAAGTCGTGGGAGCTGAAAGAGCATATGGTACCTTCCTGCAGGCCCCTTATAGAAAGGGACCAAAGTACATAAGGGATAAGTGGCTTGGGAGACCGAAGGGTCCTGTGGTGTGTGAGGCGAATAAGGAGAGTAGCGGCGCCAGAGGGTATCTGGTGAGGAGCAAGAAAATGAAGAAGGTGAGAACACAATGGACCTGGATGAGCAAACCCGCCGTCAGAATAAAGAGTTTAGAGAATCACGTCAATAGTGATAAGTGGCCACTGGACGGCTGGTTTAGTCTGTTCCTGGTATCGGACTAATCGGATGTTCTGCGTGAATTATGTTTACCACAATTTTTTAGTTGTCTCAGAAAAATCGAGACTGTTCTAGTTTGGGTTATTATCGGCGTTGTAGCTGAACTAAAACGGTAATTAGTGTCAAATCTCCGAGTGTTCTCACCCGGCTTGAGCCGTACTCTGGTCATAGAAGTCGAGTTGGGTTGGGATTCTGATCTAATTTTATATTTTGCCTTGACATAGTAATGCAACTGTTTTTGCCATACTAAAAAAAAAGTACTTTTACAAGAGAACTTATAGATACAGAGCAGCTGATGCATTTTACCAACAACCTGTGAGCCTATTACACTTATTAACCTTCCCACCAACAAGAATAGCAAAACAACAACAAAATAAACTACAATATACTCAGAAAACATCTCCGCCCGATCCAGAAGTTTCCAGCAGCTTCTCTCGGTTTCCGGCTTTCTACAACTGCCCGACAAGGTTCCGGGAATGGAGAGGCGAGTATGACTCGGGACAGGAGTACTACGCGTGGTTACGAGCATGAGTTTATGTTAGGATTGATGAATTCAAAATTGCAATCCCGTGTTATTCCCAAAAGAGATCTCCGGTTCGTATATCGCGCTGCTGATCCTCAATTCTCTTTCCTAGTCGGGATTGGGAGGCGATTAGATCTACGGGTTTTCCGGTGAATGGAGAGGTGAGCTTCGGCTGAAGCCACCTTCTCAAGGAGAGCCCGTTGATTGTGATGGTTCCCGAGGAGCCGTTTCCTTGATAAGGTAGCGAAATCCTTCTCAGTAATGCTGCAACGGCGAGGCTTATCCTGCAAACCGAAAAGAATCGGGGTCAGAAATATTATTTCAGTCAATCTTGTGAAACAAAGCATATCAGTTAGTGAGCGAGGTTTTGAAGGCAAATCAACAGAATTATGGTTTGGCGCAAAGTTTTGTGATGCTTATTTGCGAAGATATGAGGTTTTCTGCGCTACAAAAATGCCATTTCACTGTCAAAAGGGCAGTTTGGACCCGAACTCATGAGCACTTCATGAAAATCGACTCATTTTTTTGCGGGTCCAGGTTGTATAAGATAAGTCTGATTAATTTTCGGGAGGTTTGCCATGGAAAATACTATGATCGGGTTGGGCATCCTAAGCATTCCTAAGTAAAACTTGCGACCCAAGCCAGCCTGCAATATAAACTCCGCAACCCACACAAACTTGCACCTCTTACAGGCTAGGAACCTGAGAACCCGAAAAACCCGACCCAAAACTAGAAGTGTCCGGTCTAAATTTTAACAGAAACCAAGTTCAATCAGTTTAGTCTTGATGAAGAATTTAATAGAAGTCTAATTTGAGGGCAAACTAATAACGGGAAAGCATATAGAGTCAACCCGCATGACAAAAGTTCAGGTCAAGGAACTCAGGTCTCTAAAGCGAGGAACCGCACCTCCAATCGGAGGGACAAGGATCCCGTGAATCGTAGGACCTTGTCCCTTTCACACTCCTATAAATACCCCCAAAAGCCTTCACCTCAAGGTACACACATTTATTTTGCTAAATTAGGAATTTTCTCTGAAGAACCTCAGACCGGAGGGGACAAGTAACATGATCACCGTGCAGCACTATGCATGTTTTGAGCTTTCATCAAAGAGAAGATTTTTCTTCTCTCAATTATGATTTGTAGCTGCTTTCTAAACCATTAGCCACACATAATTCATTTTGGGCCGTATTATAAATTACGAGTATAATCCTAGATTCTTTGTGTTCAATATTGGGCCTTCAACTATTAATTTAAGCTTATCGTTGAGTTGGTTTTCAATAAACGGTAAAACAAAGGGAGAGGTTCTGACCTTCCTGCAACGTTGATTGTTTTATCTCCTCCGGCAGAAAAAAGCTTTCTCTTTTCCGTAGGCAGTACAATTGTTATGTTCGGTAACCATGCACCTGAAAAAGAAGAAACAGAAAAATTGAAGGCAGCAAGAACAAGAGTACATAGCGGTTAGTCACTGTCGATGCATGCACTTCTACGAACTATTGTAAAAATGGGCCCGGGCCAGCTGGCAAAAACAGTCCAATAAACATGTAAGCTTTTCTGGCCCGGCCCGTTTAGGTCCTCGCCCAAGCAGGCTTTGCCCAAATCTAGCTAGCGGCCTATTTTGCATGCAAAATGAGCCGCGTCCCATGGGTCATCGCTGGCCCGAGCCCATGCTAACAAAAAGTGGGCCGATAAGCATACTTGCACCCGGCCTATTGGTCCATTTGCCAGCTCTAGAATTATGGAATCCCATGACAGGTAATAGTCATTATGCAATATGTTTCCACCAAATACTCTCCCGTTCCAAAAATGAGCGTTCAATTACGCATGAATTACCAACAATATCCCTATGACAAGTTAGTAAGAATCCCTTTGAGTTTATTACCACAAAAGCACTTTAGAGTTTAAAGGAAAGTCCGCTTGTTTTTACAAAAATGGAAAGTCATATTGGGATGGATGGAGTAATACGGTTACGATTTACAAAGTTTCATTTTGATTTCCACAATTGTACTTGGGATTAACATTAATGTACTGCGCTATATATGGAAGTCAATGAAAAATATGAGAGTAAATCAAATAAGTGTAGATAATCATACCCGCAGCAAGCCGATGCTTGAGACCTTTCAAAACTGTGAGGATGAACACCTGCCGTGTTATTTTTATACAAGAAATCAGTAAGATGGAATTAGTAAACATATCAGAGAGAGAGAGAGAGAGAGAACTTGTTTATTATTTTGAACATTTGAAACCGTTACTATAAACTAAAGAACAATGAAGGATATAAGTTTTATAAGAGAATGAAGTAAAGCTATGAAAACAAAGACGAAGCAGAAAGTATAAGACTATAAGGTAGAGTTTGTCATAAAAATGGTTTCGGAATGGGAATCCCGTTCCAATTTTTTTAATTGAAACGCTACCTAAAAGTTCATGTAATAGAAATTTTAAACAGCTTTGAGGGTAACAATCTAGAAAGAGAAAACTTCGGCGGAACAAAATAATTGTCGGGTGAAGTTTACGACATTTATTTAGGAGATAGTGTATTTGTTGGCACATGCCGAACTAACCTTAGCAGTATGAATCTCCAAGTTCCTTACATCAATAGTAATAGGATTTCCTTTGAAGGATACAAATGGAACAACTCTGAGTGAAGCCGCTTCCTGATGACAAGAGAGACCTCAAGTCAATTTTCATATTATAGCAACAAATCAGACAAATAAAGAACTATTTTTAAGCAATAGAAGCTTACTGACCTCGTATAATGAAAAGGCACAAGGGTCGTATTCTCCAAATCCATCTATCAGTGAGCACAGTTTGTGGTATCTTGATACCTCGGCATCGAGCCCCAAATTCTCAATAATTCTAGTTTTCAAGGACGAGTCACAGGGAAGCTGCAGGCATCCCAAAACTTGGGAAACAACGTCCAGAGTGGGCTTCGCACCGGTAGCTACTGTTTCGCGATATGCTGACAAGGCCAGTGAAGTCCTGAAGGGAAAATTATATTGCTCAGAAAATTACTGGTTCACCATTCATGAAACGTAATTAATTTAATAAAAATATTAGAGATGAATCATGATTTGAAATGTAAGTTGGCGAGAGTTCTAACAAGTTAATGTGTAAGGGAGTGTTGAAGTGGGTATGAACATATAATGGTGGAAATCTAAGCATGATTCTCCTATCAAAAGGAAATTGGACTCTTAAAAGATAGGATCTCTAACATTAAAAAAAAAAAATAGTAGTCCAAGAATAATTACCATTTATTTTCGATTTGCGGCCGTCCTGAGACTAATGACAAAACAGGCTCACCAAGTGCATAAGCCTTCTCAAATCTCCGTAAGCACATGCCTATGAAAGCATCATGGAAATCATTTAGGAGTTGGACAGCAAAAATTGAACAGTATAATGTTTCGAACACAGAAAAAGGTCAAGTAGATAATAATCTATGACCTCTCTCTCAAGGTAAATCATAAAGAAGAGTGGATTGTCATGAGATGAGAGCGATAAAATATCATATACAAGCTAAACATTAAAAGGAAAAGAGTAAAAAAATGTTAGAAAACCTCTATTCAATTCTCTTTTTTCACGAACATTTGAAATAACAGAAACATTATAAGCATAGAGTAACCACAAACTAAATTAAACACCATTGAAGAAAATTGGAAACATTTCCAGAAATAGTGCTAAGAAAACAATAAAAGCGATTTACTCATTTGATATCATCCGAAAGCAGTAAAAATAATTGAAGTGAAGGGGAATAAAAAAGAGTCAAATGACTAGCTGAGCATATGAACTTACCAACTATTCGTCTACACATAACGAAGTTAGGGGGGATTCCATCCTGTTTGGCTTGGGAGAAAAGGAGAAGGCCGAGATCTAGATCATCCTTCCTACAAAAGAGAGTGAGCCAAGGGGAGTGGAGGATTAATCAATTGATATTATTGAAAGTTCATAGTTGTCGTCGATAATATGAAGAAATTTATAGCTCTTACTTTTCACTTGCCACAAGAAGTACAGAGTACGTAATGTTGTTTGGGCGCAAATCAAATCTCTTCATTTCAGATAGAACATCCATAGCCTTCTCCAGCTGATTCCCTTCACCTGCAGAGAAAATTTTGAATTTCAGTCATTTCTCGTTCTAGGTTTTCTCTCTTCCTTTCATTTGCCGCAATATCAGTAGTTTTCAGTTTGTAGCACTTCGCCACTTCCAGCAACCAATCGGTCCAATCCCATAAGTAACCCCCCAAAAACGATCTATTATGTTGTTTCCTACTTAGAAACATCTCCACATAGTTCCTAAATTGTGACATTAATTTATCCACTCATTATATTCGTATCACTATAAACCAATGCACCATCTTTTGAACTATTAACAGTGCCAACCGGGACCAAGTAGATGTTGTTAAGTAAATGTAATACAGTAAGAACCAATTCAGGGTATTAATTCTAATAATATCATCTTATCAAAATAAAACTTGCTTCAATATGGATGCCTAAATCTACATTTTTGCTCTCCCTTCTTTAAAGCAAGACCTTACAGATCCATGGCAGTGTTTGTGTTCCCCGGCTATCACATCGGGAAGGTAAAACAAGTCAATCATAGGTAGCCTCCCCTACTCCCAGAACATCCACTCAACAAATCATTTTTATTCCAACTACTTGGGTTGGCTATATGAATCCCTTCTTGCCATTCAGCTCATCAGATGCCTTATACTTCATTAACCTTTTTTTTTCCTCAAAGAATATTTCATCGAAGACAGAACTGAAGCGTTTAAATAATGAAATGAGCACTTATGATAGGAACCTTTATAAAATGGTTTAATGAAGGACTAAGACATACCATGGGGAAACAAAGGTGAGAGAATGAGACAGTATAGATTATTGGAAGCAGATAAAAAATATGTCATGTTTATGCTGTCAAATTATCTTTAAGCGGGAAGAAACTTACACAAGGCAGTGATCAAAGCATTCATAGTTGAAACCGTTGGCTTAAGTTTAATGGACTTGATATATTCGTAGAGCTCCAATGCTTTCTGCCAATTTTTGGCCTGGAGAAAAAAATTCATTAAGTTTTTGTCATAAGCAATTATGCAAATCAACTTTTACCTTCTGCAAGAGAACAAGGTTAAAATTATTTAATAATACAGAACTGCAAATCTCATTTTATTTGAATATATCAACAACAAAAAAAAATACTTGGATCAAAATCCACTATTTGCTTCTTTTTTTACTAAGCAGCTAAATATGATGCAGTTTAAATAGAGGTTATACTTTTACCAATCAAGATTCTGAGCCTTTTTAAAAAAATTATCAATATATAAAACAATGTGACCAGAGGACTGCCTCAATGGAACATACATTGCAACAGGCTCCCATCAATGAGCTATATGATATAATTCCAAGATGTATTCCTTGTGTCCTGGCTTCTTGTAGAATCTCAAAGGCAGCTTCCACCTTTCTGGCATGCCCTGCAGAAGCTACCAACGCACTAAGAAACATCTGCATGAATAATAAAAAGACTTGATATGTTACGGCTCACATGGTGATGATGGTAAAGTAGCCGGCCAATTAGAATCAAATGCAAAGATCATCAGACAAATTTATCTGAGTAGTTGGTTTCACTACTTGCCGAATAACAGACTAAAGTATTTGAAAGAAAGGAAAAAAAAAACATTCTATGACAGAAACAATCAAAAACTACCAAGCCTTGTAAAGTTAATAATATTGTCATGAATGCACTAAAAAAAGAGATTAAGATGTGCAACTTTACTCTAGATGTACCTCATCTGGGACTATGCCATTCTTTTTCATGTCTCCATATACATTGCATGCAAACTCCCAATCACCAGTAGGAGTGCAGCAATTAACAGCAATGGTGTAAACTTCCGGAGTTCCTTTGATGTTATATTTATGGATCATTTTGTACACTTCTTTGGCCCGGTCAACCTGTAAGCAATGCATTATTTTGCGTCAACTAAATACAGATATCACAAACAAATGATAAGATATAACTCAAAATAACCAACAAAAGGATGTCAAGATCAAAGCAAAGAAGAGACGCACCTTCCCAGCTTTTGCACATGCCTTTATCAGGGCACCTACAGTGACATGATCAGGGTCAATAGGGCGTGCCTCATCAGCACTCATTTCGGCTAAAACATCAAAAGCACGATCCACTGCTCCTGATTGACCACATGCAGTGATAAGCGCATTGAACACAACTCGGTCTGGCTTCACATTCTACTGCATACAACACTTATCAGAGTAAAGACATATTTGAGATTACAGTGCATAAGTGAAATAAAGCACACGAATCATCCAAGTTTTGTTAACTATTTAACAGTGATAAAATGAAAGGGAATAGATAAGTGGTAACAGAAAGGAAATACGAGAAAAAGTTAGCAGTCGCATACCTTAGACCTCATTATGCCATATGCACCAAATGCCTTGGCCACTTGTCCAGCTTTGGCACAACCATCAATAAGTGCCCCATATGTATTAACATTTGGTTGTACTCCAGCATTAACCATCTTATGAAACACCTATGAGGCAACTTCAATGTAATTAAATAAATGTGGGAAATCCAAACACATATGAAGACAATGAATTAACATATTTAGATGAGATCTCAAAAACAGAAGATAACAAATTCACCATCCGGTACTCATAATAAAGTGGCATGAATAATGAAGAACTAGTGTTTAAAAGCAGCTATCATCAGAACCATTACAAAAACAAAAGAAGAATCTGAGCCTAGTTGTAAAGAGAGAACACAAAGTAGGCAGGAGGACAACCAGCCTTATTTGATGTCTGGAGTCTGGACAAGAACAGTATATGACAGTGACGGAAAAGAATATTATTGCATTAAGAACAATTGTACTGTCTAACTTTTAGTGGTAATCTAGACTAAGAGAAACCAAGAAGAAAGTTACCATACTTCAAACATTGCATCAACTTTTCCACTTCTACCACAACTTGATATTAAAGTTGTATACAGTTTGCAATCAGCTTTAAGTCCAGCCTCCTGGACAAGTTCCAGGACACGAAAAGCTCCTATGTGCACAAAAAAGACAAGCAATCCGGTGATATAAATAAAACAAAAATGAGGTACCTTAATAGGTATCCAAGAATAGCACCAGATAAACAAAAGATACCAATGAGCTTACCATTTGAATCTTGAGAACTTGCACAGACAGACATAAGCATATTAAATGTACTCAAATTTGGATTAGGGATCAGCTTCGTGAAACGAAAAGCTTCTTTAACCGCCTTTTCAGATTTGCAGGTTTTGAAAAACCTACTATGATAAAGCTATAACCAGAAAATTTCACTAAATTAGCAACAAAAACAAAGAAACTCATCACAGAAATAGAACATTGAGTAACATCTAAAGGAAGTAGCCTTGCCTTGCTCATATCTAGCAAACCCATTCTTTCCAAACCTTCAAGCAATTCCACACATTCTGTCAACCTAATAAAGCCACATTCACTCAATATGTGACTCAATATGTACAATAGCATCACACTACAATTACAATAAGTAAACAATGTTACACAATAATAATGTGAATATCACAGAAGGAAGTTACCTCCTTTTTTTTAGAAAACGGTCATAAGTACTGGATTTCTTCGAGGGATCATCTATGTCAGTGATACGAGTCCTATCCAGGTAATAGGATTGGGGCAAGGTGCTATGAGGCATTTCAGTTCTTTCCTTGTCTCTTAGAAATCCCCTGCTATTCTTCGATTCTCCTTTTTGGGAGGAAGAGCCTTCTTTGTGATAAGCTGGGGGCATTTTTCCATTAACAGAATCTGAATAAACAAGTTTCCTCTTTAATGTTAAAATTAACATGAAAATTTTGAAAATCCTAAAGTAAAAGGAAAGCACATAGTTACACTTCAGTTAGCACATAACCTGCAATGTGTGAAGAATCTTGTACTGATAACTCCGTGCCTTCAATCGAAGTATCCCTCACCACTGATGAAAATCCATTTAATTCCAGAAAGGCATGAGAAGATGCTGGTTTGAAACCATTCAAATTTGCCGTAGATTTTGTTTCAGGCTGCTCGTCTTCATAAAACGTGTAGAGCTCCTTCTTAACAGATTCGGTGTGGAAGCCATTGTGATTCATAGTATTAACCTCTCCATCAAGTTCATTATTTGCTTTACTATGTTCATTTTCTCCTACAAGTGCATTATTTAGCCCAGTGTAATTACTTTCAGTCATTAACTTTTCCAACTCAGACTTGAAGTTACTTTCATCCTTACATTCTTCCTGTTGCAAGTCTGAGATCTCTCCAGGGAAAACAAGAGATTGTGATCCACCTGATTCAGAAGTTGCAGGAGAAAAAGACGAATCTGTGACTTGAAATCCATTTGAAATTATTGAATCACTAGCATCAGAACCAGTTGAATCCACTCTTTCGGTGATAATAGACTCTTCATTCATCAAAGTAGAATTCGAATAAATAGAATCACTAGCACTAGATGGAATCACATAAGACCTGGCGAAATCCTCTGTTTCGGTTACAAGGATCTCTTCATGCACCAAAGTAGCACTAGATGGAAGCATACTAGACTCAACTGAATCCACAGTTTTAGTCATAAGAGTCTCCTTGTGCATCAAATTAGAATTTGAAAACAGAGAATCACTGGAACTAGATGGAAGCACGTCAGAATTGCTTGAATCTACTACTTCATTGATGTGAGTTTCTTCATGCATCACAGTAGATATGTTAACATGAACTGGAGCATCTTTATTCTCATAACTATTGCTGTGGGTTCTAGAAGTATCCATTAGAGCTTCGCTTTCTTTCACAGAGTTCTTGTTAAGATCTCCTAGGCCCTGAATCCAAATCTCTATGAACCAATCCAAGAAGTCCTTTCCTAGATGGGATAGGGCAAAATGATGGCGCCCGAACACCTATAACCAGAAAAGGTGTCCAAAAAAATTGGTTAGGAATAACAAATCTAGTTTCTGATTAATCTGAACTACATTTCTAAGCATTAAATATTTTAATCATACAATAAAATAGTAAAAGATACTTTGACAATGAACGGAATCTTATAATGTAGAAGTTCATGACAACTATAGGTATAGCCAAGCATCACACATGCCATTAACTTCCAGCTTTGTTTGCCAAAAATATAAAATAAACAAGACTCGTAATTTTTGGATAAAGGACATGGAGAAATTAGCTACCTATTTCCGAAATCTAAAAATACAACCACATTAC
>JAYMTK010004382.1:0-11168 GCA_036897405.1 Pelargonium myrrhifolium | reverse complement strand
TATAAGACAAATGTGAGTTAAAACCGATGATAATTGTATGCATAAAATGCACGTATCAGCAGTGCCACGGTGGAAGACAAGAGTGACGTGTCAGTCAAAACCGGAAGATGCAGGTAATTTGGACCAAAACCAAAAAAAAAATGCAAGTCCAGGGTTGTTTTTAAATAAAAATTTGGACCGAGGGGTAAACGCAAAAAAAAGATAAGTCCAGGGGGTCTAGAAGTATTTAACCCAAAACCTTTTTCCAGCGAACTGTTTACTTTTACTGTCAATACTTGGATTATCCAAGCGTTGAATCTTGAGTTACCACAAAACATTCTCTGTGGATTGATACTCGGAGTTCCAGGAGTTCATTTTATTATTACTTGATGATACCGGTACATTTGCCGACAGACATAATCTTGCAAAAAGACCGTTCAGGCGGCGATGAAATGGGCTCACTGGAAGGTGGAGGATGGTCGTGTTCGAGCTTGATGCTCAGGATGTTGTCTTAGGGATTCAGTCACACAACTCGAATTCGAGTCACTTTGGTTTTCTAATTTCATATTGTATATCTTTGATGCAATATTTTGATTTTGTATTATGTCAGTTTATTAAAAGATTTGTGAACGGTGTAACACATTCGTTAACGAGATATTATGTGTCTTTGTGAGGTCTTGTTGAGTGGGAAGAGAATGTCCTCCCACAATTTATTCTAAATGCTATTATGTACGATGTTATGGCTTAATGAAAGTTCTAATATCATTAAAAAGAAAAAAGAAAAAGAAGATCATTTTCATTTCATCTATCTTTATCAAAATTCACCAAAAATTCTCACAAAAAGCTTACGACACATGCAAAAATGAATTCCTTACCGAAATCAATTTTTATGACTTTACTGAACAAAGATACTATTATCTTTTTAAAAAATTTGTTTATGTGACATCTTCGCAATAGCGATACCAAACAAGCTTTTTTACACATCCAAACTTGACCATCAACCCCATGGAGTGAAAGAATGAAAAAAAAAGGGGAGATTTTGAGTACTTTTTTGTACAAGATAAATGGTTTTGGATCTCCTATGATTTATATATATATGTGTGTGTAGAGTTTTCGCCCTTAACTTGTTTGATGTCTGATATTAGCTCTTAAACTTTTATGATTTTTTGATTTCAACTCTGATTTTCGGCTATAGTAAGTCAAGCTCATACACATCAACTCTTACATGCACGCCTTTTATGTCACGCTGAGTTGTCACGTCAACACCAAGCCCAATAGTTAATGAAAAACAACGTTTTCTTTTGTTTTCCTCACACACAATGAAAACGTTGTTGTTTTGTTTGTGGCTGAAAAAAATAAGCTTATACTACGTCGTTGAAGAGACAATTGTTCTCTTCTTCAACAGAGGACAAAAACAAAATTCGTTTGGAAGATGAAGAGATGTATGAGCAGAGAGATTGTATAAGAGAATAGTAAGTGCTTGTTTGATAACATTTTTCATAAGGTAGAAGTGGCTTTTGAACAACTTCTAAAAGTTATGATTTTTTGTTAACAAAAGTAAAGAGAAGCGCTTCTAAATCAAATACAATTTTTTTAATTTAAAATTGTTTTTATAAAATAGCTAAAAAGTATATAATTATAAATAAAAAAATTCACTACAACTTATAGAATAAAAATATAACTAGAATATCTTAACTTCTCATAACATAAGCTAAAAAAAATAGCTTCTTGAAACTTTATCATCATTGCATAAGTCGCCAAAAGTTAGATGAAAGCAAAAAAATAGCTTTTGTCTTTGACATTTGTTTATATGACACTATTTTATTTGATGTGTAAAATCTTTTGAAAGCCAAGAAGTGTTACCAAACAAGGCTTAAGTCGAAACTTTTAGTTCGTTTTGGTTGAAGTAGTCGCTAGTCATCAGTTCGAGGATTTGATCTCGAAAAGTTTACGGTCATCGAAAGGCAAACAAGATAAAGGGATAAAACCAAAATAATTTCGGTTCAGAAAAACCAAACTATATAATCCATTTTTTATTTGAGAAAAAAGAATTTCAATTATGATTTATTGGCTGAGATCAGTCAATAAATTATGGCTAATGAGGTGATGCCACGCCCCTAATTAACGTCCATACCCGTCTCAATGAATTTGTAGGCGCTCCAAATTCATATTTCTTTGTGTCTTGGTTGAAATTCTCAGCCAATTAATATGGTTGAGAAATCGGAAAGGTGTGTGATGGATACGAAACACGCTCCATGGATGAGACTCGGCAATAACTAATACTAGAAGGGTTGTGATAACTGCGCTTAATACTTGAAGATGTTAATGTCAAGGCCAAGGAAGACTCGAGAGTTGGGGGTTTTGACCATCCAGTACCACTAGCACTCTCTCTCTCTCCCTCCGGTCTATGCCTCTCTGGCTCTTGTGTTGTTGCAGAAGAGAGACTGCACTTCAAGTTTTAGTTTTTCTTTTTGATTCTTATATGGGTCTTCTTCTTCCTGTAGCTTGAAGCTTCCCTCTCTCTCTCTCTCTCTCTGACTTTATCCACTTACTGATCCCATCACCACCACAATCAGCATTCTTTCTTGCTCTTCTTTTCTCTAAGCAACCTCTTCAATCTCCTCATAGATCCAACTCCTCCACCGGGTAATTGCTTCTCTATCTCTTAGATGTATTGGTTATGAACTGGCATCTATGTGGGTGTTGCTGGTTGATCTCAAGTTTTGATTTTTACTTGATTTGCTTTGTGGGGTTTCTTTGTTTTAATCTGCACTGTTCTCCAATTGTTCTTGCTTTTCTAATTTTTGGGTTTTATTGATTTTCTATCAATTTATCTGAAATGGGCTTTGAATCATTTCTTCAGATTTTGATTTTATGGGTTGGTGTGAAGCTTTGATTTATGTTTTTTTTTTTCCTTCTTCTTGGTTTACAGTTTGGTGACTTGGTTAAATGGACTGGAAGTTCAGGAGTGATCATAATTGGAGCTTTTGTGACTTTTGTTTATCTTTCTGGATTCAGACTGGGATGATGATTGTGTCGCTAGCTGTGAATTAGAGCAGTTTATGTATCAGCTGATTGAGTTGAGCTCTAGTATCAAAAAAGGCTTCCTTTTTAGGTCATGTAGATACTCGGGAGTGAACAGAAGTTGAAATAGGTTTCGCAGTTGTCAGCACAATGGGTGGGCTTTGCTCGAGGAGATTGACTGTAGATAATGCTCCCAGTGGAAGCTTCCCAAATGTTAATGGGCATTTTAATCATAGGTCCGGAATTGTTTACCAGTCTCGTGGCTTGCCTGCAAGAATAGAGAACAATACAACTCCGTCAGGTGCTGGAGAAAGCATTGACAAGCAATTACAAGAACCATTTTCTTTCCCGGTGATGAATGCTGCTTCGCATGGGCCAACTCCTGATGATATCAATGATGGTATTCCTCAGTTGTCACGGGTGTTATCAAATAAATCTAGATCAGCCAGGTCAAAGCAAGTTGCCGTCGCAAAGGTAAATTTATGGTCATTAATTAATAGTACCTCTCTTTTGCATTTCCTCGTTTGCCGTTCTCTCTTTCGAGTGTTGTTCTATATTGTGTTGACTGTAATGTGATAGATTGTAGAGCAAGAGGATTGATGAACACACATTTAAGTGGTTCTGTATGCTTTATTTTTTTCCCTTTGTAACATTCAAAAGTAGAGATTACCCCCTTTGACGAAGTCATTGATGAGGATATCAGTCATCTGAAAAAAAAAAAATAAAAAAAAATAAAGAAACTAAGATGTTATTTCATTCTTAATCAGGACAGCCAGTATTTGTATTTAATCTGTGAAGTTGTTTTTTGAACTGTCCATTAATCTCTATTTCCATTCATTATACCTGGAGATCAGAAGCCCCATTATAATCAGCCCCATATCGTTGATGGTTGCTGTTGATACTCTTTGCAATGGAGAAAAATGATTGATAGAAAGCCCTAGTGTCCTGTTACGTTTAGTTCATGCAAAGCTAACCATTAACCTACTCAGAGCTTTTGTTGATATGCCCTTGTATTTTGTGGTTCTTGAGTTCTATTGATAAGATGGATACAAGGATGATTGATGGGTTTGATTAGATGAAGGTACCTTCCACAAATTTTCTCGGGATTGGTCAGTGGTGGACAAATAGGGAGATCTCTAGGAAGTTCAAGTTCTGTGCCCTTTGACGTTGAGTCTGAAACCATCTTGAAAAAATGCTTGTTTGTGAAATTATTCTATTCGTATGGCATGCTACTCTTCAGCATAGATAATGGTATGCCGTTCTTCATTTTTTTCTTGCTGCCAGTGACCGAAAAATAGCATCGTTGCTATACTTAGTTCTCTTTATTACTATTACTTATATTTGTATTGTCTTGACAATAGTGGGCTGGTTAAATTTGTTTATAGTTGATTTTTAGTTTTTTCAGTGATCGCATTGGATATTTATTAGAGAGCGTTAAAGGAATTCTGAAGACATTTTTATGTCATTCTATTTTTTTTGGTAGAAAATTACGTCCATGAGATACTCTGATTTTAGAGTACTAAGGGGACTGATGGAAAATGATAGCTTTCTGTTCAGTATAGTTATTGTTGTCACTTAGTTGCAATGGTGTTGTGGGGTTGTTTCCATGGATTAAATTTTGAAGTTGCTCAATTACTATGGTCATAGGAAGTGGAAATTCATGGTCGTAGGCGATCTTTGCAGGATGGTATTGTCGAGCTATTCTTATTTTTGTGCTTACTGAACCCCTTTTTACCACCGGCTTAGTAAAGGTTAGTGGCAACTCACTTCCCTTTAAACAAATACTCCATCCCAAAATGAGTGTCTTGTTTGTCTTGCATTTTTGTCCCAAAATGAGTGTCCTCTTTCCTTTTAAGGAAGTTAGTTATAACATGGATTACCAATAACATTCTTGTGATAAGTTAGTTAGTATCTATTGAGTTTGTTAGAACACATGTGCACGAGGATACAAGATTATACCACACTAACTAACTCCTCCTTAATAATTCTCAAAATAGAAAGGAGGACACTAATTTTGGGACGGGGGAGTATACTATTAACAGACTTAAAACAAATAAATATAAAAACTCCGAACATTGTTGCATGAAACTTCATCGACCAATGTATCCAGTGTTATTCATTAGTAAAGAGCATATCTTATGGGGTGGATTTCAAACAGACGTAAACATTCAGTGGTTTTTATAAATTTGTGCACCAAATGGTCTTATCTCAACCAGTGATGGATTCATTTCAATGTGACTATGTGAGGACAAACAACTTTCATGTTAAGTTAAAACACACTGCGATTTCTGTACGTGAATCTATAATACAATATTTTTAGCATTTTGACTGCGGCATATAGATCTTAGCAACCACTAACTTTGAATTATTCTCTGAGAAACTAGCAAGACTCTTATAACGTAAAATCCTTTTTGTCGCCTAGTTCCATCCGCATTGACAGGAACTGTTAACAATGAATGTACATCCTGAGGTGGTTATATGATAATGTAACTGCCTCAGATTTTAACAGAATAATCTCAAATTCACTGCACATGACCTTATTTTCATTGTAACAAGGTGAATTAGAAGTTTAATGTTGGAGTATCTGTGTATCTATACATATAGTTTCTTTCCTTTTGCTTGAAATCAGATTTTAGTCATCAATTCAACTTTGTATGAAGACAAACTTTGTGTAGACGTAGAGAGGTGCTTGACGCAGTAATGCTTAGACAAATGTGAACCAAGAAAAATATGCAAATAAAAATCCTTTTTGTGTTTGCTTTATTCATTGAGGCTTTCTCTGTTGGGCTGAGAGATACCCTCTAGGTGACTTCACTCATTTTTACTTGAGTTATTGAATTTACAAAAACTTACATAAAGAATGAAGGAAATGTGCAAGTTTATCTCCTAGGACTGCTACAAGTCTAATGTCCAACAAGTTCGGGAATAGTATAAATCCATTTAATTCACGTTAACTGTTGACTCATGCCCTATTGGATCTTATGTAGCATCAAACTACCGAACATCAACTCCTACTATGATATATGCTTTTATGAACTTAAATATGTGTGACTTAAACTTTTACTTTCTAGGCAAGTACCCCTTATCTGACCATAAAAAGAAACTAATATGTGCAGGATAAACTAACAAATTATGATAACCAAGGTGAAACAGAGATTCAAAAAATGTGAAGTTCTCTTTTTGATTACATTAAATTCTTCATAAACTTGATCCGGGGAAACTTTTGCTACATAAAAATCCTCCTTTGTTTTGCTGGAACTAAAGTTTGGATGAAGAGGACCTTTATTACTGATGGCTTCTGCGTTTGTGTTCCTTTATTATTGATTTATTTTCCAAGTGGTTGAAGTTTGTTTTGATTGATGAGAAGTCAACATGATGGAGTTGCACTATAGTACCTTATTTCTGGTCCATAAACATTCTACGCCCATTTACCTCGTATTAATTTTAATTTATACTCTTTTATGTGTTGCCATTACGGTTTCAGAGGTTGTTTTCTGTATACTATTCCCTTGATGTTGATGTGCTGCAAGATATACTGATATTCATTGTTTGAATATTTCACATTCAAGGCAATATTGTTTTTTCTTTTCTTCCCTATGTTAATTATGGTTGCTTTGTTGTTGAAAGGTTTCAGAAGTGAGTTCGCTTTTGGGCAGAGCTGGTACTGCTGGGCTTGGGAAGGCTGTAGAAGTTTTGGATACATTAGGCAGTAGCATGACAAATTTAAACCTGAGCAGTGGCTTTACCTCAGGAGTGACGACAAAAGGGAATAAAATTGCGATTTTGGCTTTTGAGGTTGCAAACACAATTGTGAAAGGTGCCAATTTAATGCAATCTCTTTCGAAGGATAACATCAAATATCTAAAAGAAGTGGTGCTTCCCTCGGAGGGTGTGCAAAATTTAATATCAAGAGATATGGTTGAGCTCTTGAAAATTGCCGCTGCTGACAAGAGGTGGATAACGCTTGACATAACTAATTTTTTTCGACAATATCTTTTCTTAAATTTCTTATTGTTCTGAATATAGAATTAATCATTTCATTGTGATATGCTGACAGAGAAGAACTGAAGGTTTTTTCCAGAGAAGTGGTACGTTTTGGAAATCGTTGTAAGGATCCTCAGTGGCACAACTTGGAGCGCTATTTTGAGAAGTAATTATCACGACATCTTTTCTAGTTTTGCTTCTATTTTTCACTTAAAGCCTTTCAAAGTAGAACTATTTCTTACTCTCTCATATTTTATGTAATATCATTTTCAGGCTGGGCTCTGAACTTACACCCCAAAAGCAGTTAAAGGATGAAGCAGAGACGGTGATGCATGAACTGATGAATTTGGTTCAGTATACAGCTGTGCGTATTTGAGCATCTGTATTAAAGATTGAGTTTTTTTTTTTTTTTTAAGTTACACTTGAGTATCTGACCTGATTTAGCTGTGTTTGATGATGTTGTTAAAGTATCTTTATAGATTATATGTGGTGTTCAATATCACTCTATATACCAATTGGGAGCCAACAATTAGGCTTTTGTGTTGAAAACTTAACATGAATTTAGAGCAAGTTTCGTTGAAGCCTTGTCTGTTTTTGATTGTTTGTCTGTCTCCCTCTAAACTCTGAAGTAAAACATGATATCAACATGCTATATATTGCCATAAGTAATGGTTTACAAATATGATGCCTGAGATTGCAACTAAAGCAAATACCTCCTTTCCCAATTGCAGGAACTGTACCATGAGTTGCATGCCTTGGACAGATTTGAACAAGATTATAGGCGTAAGATCCAAGAAGAGGATAACTCCAGTGCCGTTCAAAGAGGTGAGTTATGTTTATGCGCGGAGTTCTCTCTCTTTATCAAAGTATAATTACTTGGGTGATGACGAAGTTCCAATCTAAAAGATCACAAGATTTGTGTATCTGACAAGTTTGTTATATTTTGATAACCTTTCATTGTCTGGTCAGTCATTTGGGCCTGTAAAATTCTTATGATGGATTGTAGCTATTCTATCACTTGGCTTTTCTCAGCATAATGATAATTCATTATCAAGTGTTTTATAATTTCTTATAAACGAAGTGCATATATTCATTAAGATTATGTCAATGGAATCATTTCTTTAGATTGTAATTTTCTTCTTACTTTTATATTGTTGGGCCTAGGAACAACTTTGTGGTACTGCTGGCCTAGTTTTCTTCTCTAGTTTTGTGCACTTGAGATTCTTGACGAGGACTCCTCCGTTGAGGAACATGATGCATTCTTAAATCCTGATAAACTTATTTGGGAGCCTTAGTTATAATGCGCTTCCTTTATTATTATGATTTATTCTTCTGTACTCAACCTTCTCTTTTCTATTTTTTGATGCTCAGGAGACAGCCTTGCAATCTTGAGAGCCGAATTAAAGACTCAAAGAAAGCATGTAAGAAGTTTGAAGAAGAAGTCACTTTGGTCCAAGATTTTGGAAGAGGTAACTAACTAGTCAATACTTTTTAGGAAGCTATATATAAGTGCATATGAGGTTAACAGCTGGTGATGCAGCTGTGCGTCAGATAAAAATAGGATTTAGAAGGAATTTAGAACGAGAGAGCAAGATTGAGTGAGAACTAGAAGAGAAAATTAAAACGAGAAGAAGAGTAACGATTAACATTTTCTTCAGTATAAAGAATACCACACACCTTCAGCTTCTGCTACATATAGCAACCATAAATAGAAATTACCTAAATACCGCACATACATGAGTTGGGCCTTGTCTTGGCCTAAAACCTGTAGCTAAAACCATTGTTGACCTAGAAATCAAGATTAGATCAGTTTTATGGTAGAAGTGAAAGAGAAAATGGCACATCTTAAATATGTTATTATAATTAGAGATGTGTATAAATGAACATCAACTAGGGTAAAAACTATTGGGAAAGTCATGAGAAACTTCTTATCACAATAGGATTGTATGATACAGAATTTACACCCAATATACTCCTAAAATATTGTAATTGATGAAGAGAAGGACTGAATCTAAGCCCTTTCCTTTTTGCCCTAGTAATTGATGAGACTATAAGAACCTTTTGAATATGAGATTCTTTGGTGTATGTTTTTTTGTAGGTGATATTGTGTTATTGGATGAGTTGATTAGTAGTTAATGAAAGTTAGATAGATGAAGAGAAGCATTAGAATCTAAGGGGATTTAGAATAAGTCAACCCAAACGGAACTTATGGAGTTTTTATAGGAAGTATTGGGGGCTAGAGAAGGTTCAATTAAGTTAATAGAGCAAGAATGTTTCTAAAAGTGATAATTTCATGTTCATTTGAACTATATTTCAGAAGAATGGAGAGAGAATAATATGTAGAAATTAGATTAGTGTGGGTTGGCTGAAGGTGGAGCGCAGGGCTTCTCAGAATCTGGTAAAAGTGTCCATTTAAAATCGAAGGTTACTTTCAATAGGTTAGCTATATGATCTATTGTATTGTGTGAAACTAATTGTAAAGAACCATCTCAACTAAAAGCTTAAGTTGATAGTTGAAGGCCTAATAATAGTTTTATACTTTAACACGCCCCCTCACGTGCAAGCCCATTTTCGTTTTGCACGTGGCCCATGCACAGGTCCAATCATTGCCTTGTGCTGAAATTTAATATGGGTGGCGGTAGGATTCGAACCCGGGACCTTTTGTCACCAACGCTCTGATACCATGTGAAGAACCAACTCAACGAAAAGGTTAAACTGATAGTTGAAGGCCCAATAATAGTTTTATACTCTAACATTGTCGGTGTGCACTAATCTACGATATGCGGTTGTAGACTATCCTCTCGCAAAGGATGTCAGGCTATATGTTGATCGTTAGATGCAGGTGAAGACAAGTAATAACTGTTTGTATCTATTTTTGTCATCTATGACGTTCTAATGAAGGCGGTTCTTTATTTTTTATTTTTTAAAAAAAACTTATGCATATTAATTGAGTTAGTTTATATACAGAGTAAAGTTTTAAATTTATAATCATTTGGCTTAAAGTAAGCATCAGTGATACTGTGACACTTCATTAAAATATTTGAACTCAACGGCAAGTTTCACTTTTTAAGTTGTGGGCGTGCCGAGCTATTTGGTGAATAGTAGTATGCAATTTGTGACCAAACCTTATAGTGGTGGTGTATGTAGCCCATTTTCAAAGACTTAGAACTAGTCAACCGCAACAATGACCACACAACAAATTAATCAACTTTATCTAAATTTTAAAACATTGATAAAAGTACATTAAAAGCAAATCTTGGGTGCTTATCCAAGAAACTCATTTTTTTCTTATTATGAGTGTGATGACTAACTCTTTTTTTTTTTTTTTATATCTCAATAAGACGGGTTATGTATTTTTTTTTGGGTAGATACGGGGAAAGGGGAAAGAAAAGAAAAAACAACCACCAAGCTAAGCAGAAGCTATACTACGAGAGCTAGAGACTCCTCCTATATCTTCACGAATCAGATCGGCAACCTTTGCCGAAACTTCCTCCCAAATATTCCATAAACCGCGATTAATAATGGCCATATTGGCCATCTTATCAGCAACACATTGCTTTCTCTATAATCATACGAAATTATGACTTCCTAATCTATGCAGGGACGAATTTAGGAAGAATGGTATGGGGACAGCTGCTTCCACTAAATTTTATTTTGTTAAAAATTTACTATATATTTTTATTGTTTTTTCACTTTTATCCCTACTAATTTTTACATTTTGACCCCACTATAAAATATTATTATTTCAATATGTCTTATTAATTTAAAATCTTTTTCTCACTACCCTTTAGTTTGGTCCCTAATTAATGAATATTTTGGATCCGTCCTTGAATCTATGTGACGGAGTTCTCTTACAAGAGCTTCAATCTGCCAACCACCTAACTATTAACAAACACAAAATTAAAATAAAATATAAAAAAACCCTTTTTTTTATACAGAAAGGTGCGAAAATTCTTTCTTACAACGGTCTAGGTCTCGGTGTATGTACAAGGGTCCTAGTGTTCAAGGGAGAGACTTCGTCTTTGCCCTCTAGCCTAGGACTTTTGGCACCTTACCGCACCAAAAGTGGTCTCTTACACCACCAACAAAAATGTGTTGATAAGTGATCTTAAAATCTCTTCTCACTCACACAACTGAAATAACCAACTGCGCCACCCTTGGAGTAAACCCTTTATATCTCA
>JAYMTK010004381.1:0-11170 GCA_036897405.1 Pelargonium myrrhifolium | reverse complement strand
CACGTATCACACCTTGATTGGGACTCAGAAAAAATAGTCTCATCAATTTCTATATTGCATTTCCCACCCTATGTCTGCTCCTTGCATCAAGGAGACATGACATAGGAAGAACTTTGTTGATTGCCAAATACTATAAACTATTCCAGAAGAATTATAAGATGAAGATGACCGATTTTAGGAAGATAGATTTTTGGAAAGGAAACCTCTTTCTGTCAGATTCTTCCAGAGATTTGAACAAGATCGAAATTTCTCCGATAATTTTATTTACACTACTGTTAAAACTTCCAAAGATTAGATTATTCATATCCTTCCAAATTTCGCAGGCTAAGGAGGTGCTCTAGAATAAGGCACCCAAACCATTGTGGCCTTTGATCTTGGCTCTTGATAAAACCTCATTCTTTATTACAAGTAATTTCGTCAGAGGTAACTGACAGGGGAGCAGCAAACCAAACTAAGACACTGTCTTGACTCATAGATCAAATGATACACAGTTTCTTCTTCTACTTCACATCTAGGACAAATATCAAATTGACTCAATTTTTTTTTGTCAGACCAACTTTGGTTGAGAGAGCCGGGAATAGCCACTTTCCAACAGAAAACCTTAAAATTTTCTGAAATTCTAGAACTCCAAAGATATTTTCGGTCAAAGGAGTTAGAATTGGAGGAAATCGGATTAAAAAAAAAGGGCAAAATATCATAGGCCTTCTTAACAGTGAAGGCATGCAAATCAATTGGGACATCCTTTCACCAAAGTCTATCCAGAATACTTTTCCATTTTGGGAAAGCTGACGAACCAGATCAGAGTTTCATTTTCTGGGGTTGAGAGAAATTTTTTCCGTTGTTCCTCCCCTAACACCCTCAGAGAATTAGAATGCTAGATATCCTCTTTTCCGATCCATTTATCCTTGGGAATTCTAATTCTTTTATCATCTCTCACTTGTCAGACCATATTCTCTGTCTGAAAATCCGGCCCTCTTAGGTCACTGATGGCATTCCAACCAGGACCAGGAGAAAATAAGTTCTACTAACAAAGCAAATACAAAAATATATTTCATAAACAATCACAAGTCCATAACCTGGGGCATGAACATACAACATGCAATGTTGACATATCAAAAAATAGTTAAATTCATTTGCCACCCAAAATATGCTCACTTGAGTTACAAATAATATGGTTAAATGTACATCAGTCAATCAGTGCCTGCCTACACCGACTGCCACTTAGTTTCTAAAAATTAAATACGTGTATATATACACAAATGAGAGCAAGGCTAAATTTTTCTTCTATTTTCTTTTTGGTACACTCAACACTAACTTATGGCACACGGCTAATTCTATTTTTTTTTTCTTTTCTAGATCAGTTTATAAAAAAGAATCCTGTTTTTATTTTTTTGTACACAAGTAACAAAAAATTCAGTTCAGGTTGTTTTGGGTGGAAGTGGACCTGACTTCCTCACACTGGCTCTTTTAGCAACATCCCATGCCTTCTGAGGGGCATAAATACCAAATTGTGCAGCGAAAAATGACTCATACCCGGGCGAGTCAAAAGCAAAGCCAGTGTGTTTTGATATTTGTCGTGGGAGTTGAGCGATTGCATGGCTCCTAGCCTCCTCTGGAGTAAGCTGGTTCCTGATCTCCAGCAAACCTTCCCTGGAATTGTCATCAGGGTCGTGCCTGTGCATTTCCTGAATTATCTGATAATCATAGGGGAAGAACCATCTTTGAACCCTGTATCAAGGTCGATAAATAAAATAAGAAACAAGAAAAGAAAAATAAACAAAGAATTATATCTAATAAAAACAAAGAAAAAAGGTTCCAGACGGAATAATTTTCTTGGTTAAGTCTATGAACAGCTCACACTGCAATCTCAATCTAATTAAGTGACAACAAGCTTATGGTACTCGTGTCTGTTTAGATAAAGCTAAAGGCTTGAATGAAAATACGCAAAGTAGCCTAAAGGATTCAACAAAATTTGTAGATCCATCCAAACCAGGCTAAGTATTGTTTTTTCAAGAAAAAGCTAGCTAGATTATAGCAGAGCTATATTGCCCACTGTTGGGCAGATTATATCCTAGAATCATCATCCATGCCTAAGTAGCCAATCGCGCCTGATAGCCAACACATGCCAGCACCTCAACACACCAAGTAGCAACTACCAAGCCATCAAAATAGCCAATCCAACTTAAGAAAACCTTGTTAGTGTTTTTATTTATTTATCAGCAAGCGTACCAACACGGAGGCTCAAGCTTGAGACCTCAAGTGGGTCAAACGCTTTAAGCCACTTGCCTTTATGCATGTTCACACAATCAATGAATAGTATGGATTACTTTTAGAAATTTAAAAAGCCTTTCGGATCCATACAATCAACAATCTATCATATATTCATTTGCAAATAACAGAACATCCATGGGCATGAGCAAGCACAAAATGCACATTATTTACTTTTATTTTTGACACATTGTATGTAATTTATGTCATGCTTCAAGAGATCAAAATTAAAAATTTAAATAAAAATAAAAGGATCAAACTTTCTGAAACATACCCTAGGTAGATGAAGTCACCAAAAAGCGCAGCAACGGGGATAAGCAGAAGAGTGATGTAGAAATAAAATGTGCTCATTATAACGAATATGGAATAATACACATTTGTCTACAGTAAAATAAGAAAGAAAAGCAGGTTAGTATGCAGATAGTTGAGTGGAGCTTCTGGGAACGGAACACAAATAGAGAAAAGAACACTGACCTGTGCACCAGGACTCTGAATAGCTGAATATATGAAAACAAATGTAAACCACGTTAAAATGCTTCCCCCAACACCAATATAATGCCACCGTGTAATGGAATTGCATATCATAAGAAGACGCAAGTTGACGGTAACTACGACACAAGTGAAGGCCATTGTGCTGACATCCCAAAGGCCAAGTATCTTGCCTGATGAATTTAGACCAACATTGCTGGAATCAACCGTAAAGTAATAAAGAACTAGAGATTGGTAGACAGAAAAGAAAGCCCACAGTGCCACAACTCTCCATTTGAAGAAGGTATTTCTTATTCCCTCCAAGTAAAGTTGAGGGTATTTCTTCGAAAGCAAAGCACTGACATCCTAAAGAAGATCACAATGCACCGATTGAGATAAAAGTTGTGGATACCAGATATTCAATATACAAACTATGCTTGTGAGATAGAACTTGATCAAACAAGTATTCGGGAAAAAAAGAAAAAGAAAAGAGTCTATATGGAAAGAGAATGTTGCCATATAAAGTGAATGGGAAGAAGCACGGTACCTTATCAAAAAGCCCAACAATGACAACAGGCAGAGCTGTAAATATAACATTATACAGCGACTGGTACCAATCATCATAGAAACGTTGACCAGAAAACCCAGCTTGAAAGGTGAACCAAAATTGAGTCAAAGTGAATGTGAGATTCTTGTAAAAGAAGTATGTCACAACCTGTGATAAAGAATCGTCATGCATTTAATCACCTTAACATATATATATATATATATATATATTAAATAACAGTACAGAAGTCAGACCTTGCATATTCTGACATATGACCAACGTCCATGCACAAGAAGTAAATCTGTAAGAAAACGAAATTGGGCAATTGCAAAATCACTAGCCATCACTGCCTGCATCCCTTCCAATCCACTTATTCCAACACCAACATGAGCAGCCTGTATCATGCTAACATCATTTGCACCATCACCAATACTAAGCGTTATTTTTTGAGCACCTTTCTTCACCAAACTTGTCACCTGCAAATCAAAATCCCTTCACAATTTCATAATCAAGCATTGGCTTACGCTTCACACTGATACCAAATCAACAGGCAATCAAAATAAAAGTATTTATATCTCTCAAGGAAATTTTTCTTAATGTTACAAGTAAATAAAGCAAGAATAGAATCAAGAAGTTTACCTGTGCTTTCTGTAAAGGAGAAACCCGGCAGCACACAACTGAACTACAGTTCAAGCTTAAATTAAGCAACATTACTCTTAAAGTTGGGTCTAACGCATACATCAAGCACTTCCCATCTATCACCAGAGCTAGTTTTGGAGCAGATACCGTTTGAAAATAGCTCTGTGCTTCATCTTTGCACTTCATCAGCTCTTTTTTGACTTCATCTCTGGTAAAGCGTGCAATTTCTGCTTGATCACCCTAAATTTAGAAGTTCAAGTGTCTTTACAATGGTCACATCAATAGAATATATTTGTATATTAACAAGAAATGTGTACAGGCATGCTAAAATCACCGAAGAGGAAAGTGGGACACCAGCCAAGACATGATGCTTACCCTCTCTTCAACTTCTCTAATTGCATCTGTTTCTGAACTGATGACAAACTGTTTCATGTCGTTGTTAATTAAGTTGCATGCTGCAACAAATAAAAAATAATGCATACTCAAAAAGTAGCACACATAAATGAGAGTACACATAATTCATAAGGATACAGGATACTATGAGATTTCACCAAGTACAGACTCACCATAAGCTATATTTATTGCTGTTTCTATTTTATCCCCAGTTAACATCCAAATCTTAATTCCAGCTTTAGAGAGAGTCTCTATACAATCTGGTACTCCTTCTTGGAGTTTGTCTTCTATTGCAGTGCATCCAATCAAGACAAGATCATTTTCTATGAGTTCTGCCACCTGCATAAGCTTCACAATTAGTATCCAGAGTGCATGTAGGAGAAGGGTTTATTAGCACTTGGAAAGCACACTGAAATGAATGGGCCCGCTGAATTTTAAATTGAGGTTACAAAGTACAATAACATCAAGGAAGATATTGCAATGGAAAACCTTCTCAACTTTTGGCTTTGAAAATTCTATCAAGGAGAAATTAAACAACACATAATGTTGATTACTTTACTGTTCTTCCCACTAATATGGCAACAAGGGCTGCATGCTACACAAGATAAACTAAAACGAGTACTTCACATACAAGTTCAAGATAAAGATCAATGAAGCATATTGCAGTGTACTATCTCACCACAGCTATTGCGCAAGAATAGCATTGAACAAAGATACAGTTTTTCTTAACGATGCCCTTCCCAAAGTTTACATTGACGAACTAAAGTTAAATGTTAGGAAATGGTGGTTGCCAATTCAATTGTACAAAATTGGAAGAAAAAAAAAAGGTTTTATTAGCACTGGCAATAATGGCACGCACCAGTTCAGAATCAAGGATTGCTATTGGATACTCTGGGATAAAAAAAAATATATGACCGACTCATTTCTATCGTGAAATATCATTTTAATATTAATGTAGCTTCCTTTAGCAGGAGAACAATATCAAGGTCAGAAAAAAAAAAAAATTTGAAAGGACAGTTACCTCATCCAACTTCTTTTCACGGTCTCGTAGAGATGATTTAGCCTGGATAAATTTCTCATTCCAGCTATCGTACATAGCAGGGTTTAGATCTTTGTAGGCCAAGCAAAGGGTACGTAATCCAGAAGCTCCAAATTGTTCCAAATGCTCCCTAGTTGCCTTCTTTAAACCATCATTTCCAGGAGCCAACCTCTCATATATTACAGTATCAGCACCCTGTAAAATGCATGCATATATGCCATTGTTATTTACTTGCGAATTGTTATTATCTACCGATTTCAGCCCTATCAAAGAAGCAGAAGATAATGTTACCTTGCAATATAATACAAGCCTGCCATCTTGGTAGCGACATACAACAGACTGGCGCTTTCTTGTACTAATTTCATAAACAAATTTAAGAACCGATGTTAGTGTCATTGATCATGTACTAAGAAATGAAGACACAAGTAGGATGAATTCCCACCTATTAAACTCAAGGACATTCAGGATCTCGTATGTCACATCTTGGAATTTCCCCACGCTCTCAACATGAGATTCACGGACGTATATCATAGTAGGTGTTCGTCTAAGAATAAAGGAAACAATTAGCCTCCATCCAAGTGGGAACATTGAAAATAGTATCAACATTTTCAATAAAAAATAAATAAATAAAACTATAACTATAACCATCAAGCCATGACCAAACAAGCAAAAATCAACGTCACAAGATTAAACTACAATCTATTAAGGCTTGAGATTAGTTGTATTACAAATTCTCAACCTGCCTTACAATGAATCAAAGGTAAGCTAGCAGAAAATCCTTTCCTTTGGCTTGCACAATTGTAACTCATTAAGTGGACCGCTCAGTACATTCGCACTAATCCTCAGCCACATTTGAGTTAGTCCAGTGGTGGACTTAAAAAACCAAAGGTGGCAGAGCAGCTAAGCACTTTTGCATAATAAAGCCAGCAAAGAGATAAACAAAATATATGCTTGCCCTCAAATCCATAGATGAGAAAGTACAAACCTGAAAAAGAAGAAGCCAAAGTTCTTTGCAGCAGAAACCAAAGCAGCCTCATCTGGAGACGCAGCTTGATATTTGATCTTTTCTGGGGATTCATCGCCTTCAGGAAGAACAGTGTGACATATAGCAAGGCACCTAAAGAATTCCTACAGAAATAACATAACTATTAACTAAACATCATTGCTGAATAAGTTAGGATACAAGATATTTACTGCTTCAAGAATGGATAAACAAAATACAAGAAAACTATTAATTATAATGAGGAAAAAAGCCAATTAAGTCGCACCAAAGGGGAAAACAGGACAGCTAATTATTACAGTTGCATATATATATACACACACACATATCAACATTTGCCCATATGTATTATTCTTCAAAGTGAACAAAATAACATTGAGGAAACAATGAACATTGAGAGAGAGAAGAGGAAATTGATCCATGAACATCCTTAAAAGTGGAAAATGACTAAGCATAAATTTTGGATTGTGTTTCGTAACTTGCAAATTACATGTATATAATGGATTCTATTCCTTTCAAATGAAACCATCTACCTTGCAAGCATTAGGATTAGGCTCGTTTCTCCATGCTCCTCTCATAAGCCTAGCATCATCAAAATTAAAACCCTTCTCACGGATCATATTGGCAGATGGCTGTGGCTGTAAGAAATCCAACGACGTCAAAATATATTTATATAACAGGAATTGTGCTCTTTAATAAGAGAATAACAAGTGTACCTCCTCAATTTGTATGCCACTCCGTTGTGCTATTCCTCTCTCTATTTCAGTGATACCAGTCCCATACACTTCTCCTCCAATTGAACACTTAAAAAACTCCATTAAGTTCCTCGTGAGAGTACCAGTTTTATCAGAAAATATGTACTCCACCTGACAAAAGCAGCAGACCAGAAAACAAAGTTGATTATGTGTGAGTACATATTGACATAGGTAAGACATAGTAAAGGTTTCACCAAATATGAGTTGATTCAGTTCAACTGGCAATATAATGACATGTATTGGAAGTTAAGTCAATATGCCTATAATTACCTGTCCAAGTTCCTCATTCAAATTGGAAGTCCTAGCCAATGCAGGAGTGTTTGTTTCAACATGGTACATATGTAAGTCCTTGTTGATAAATTGAGTGGACTGAATAAATTTGATCATCTGAAATTTTATTTATAACAATCAAGTAAAGGAATAAAAGGAAACATATAATTCAACAAATCTATACGCACATTGCAGGAGCCAGAATAAACAGCAATAGGCTATGGACTAACCTCAATGGAAACATAAAGTGAGATGGGGATAATAGGAGAGTATAGAGTAATTAGGGTAAACATCGTCAGTACAAAAACCTGCATCACCAATAACCAGTCTCAGCCAAAAAAAAAAAGAAAAAAGACAAACCAAAAATAATGAATCTCAGTTCATAAGATCCATCTCACTATAGTAAAGAATACAGTACCCAAATTCGGCGGTCAGGATTGAACTGACCATCTTGCCACAAATTTCTGTACCCACGACCAGGAGCAAGATAGTAATACTTGTGGTTTAAAAATATAGCACTGCAGAATTTCAAAAATAAAATATAAAAAACTACTGAGATAACTGACGAAATATGGAAAAGTTTAAAATTTACTCCCTCCATCCCAAAATGAGAGTCCACTTTTCTATTTTTGTAAAGATTTAAGGATAAGTTGTTAGAATTAGACTTTCTCCCATATAGCCCCATTCGCTCTTGTCGTATCAAACTCAAGGGATTCTAACTTACTTTTCTTAGGAATATTGTTGGTAATTCATGTATAACTGACTTACCGAAAAGGATAGTGGACACTCATTTTGGGACAGAGGTTGTAATCAACAATATAGAAAGCAACATATAGTAAGGATACAGAAATAAGAAGGCGCACCAAGCTATGCTTCCAATCAAGCACATAACAGACAGAGTGGCGAAAAGGGCAAGTATAAGTTGGTCAAGTTTCCTCTCTAATGTACTTCTCTTTGAAGGAACATTCATGGCATTCATCATAACCTGCAAAAAAGCCATACAAAAGAAAGCTGCTTTGACGTACAAGAACACAGACTGAAAGGTAAATAAGGGTAATGCAAGACACATTTGTCTCGATAAAACATGTGATAAATATTTCAAACAAACTAAACCCATCCATGATTGACATATGCTACCATTACTTTCAACACAAAGTTGCTTGAAATTTCCATAAAGTTGTCAACATCACTCCCCAACATAATGCAGTTCATCTCATCACAGTAACAAGAAACAAAGAGTATAAGGCACTAAAAACTACACTGTATTCACGATAACAAACCTTTGTTTCATGACCTGTAAAGATAACAGCCCCAACAATGTACTCAGTGTTTCTGAGACTGCATCCCTGAAAACAGAGCCCGTGCATCAATCAGTGGATTGCATTTCAGTTTCACAAAAGGAGAAAAAACATTTAAAAACAATGGCTTGTGTCATCCATACAACAAAGAATATTATTCATTAATGCCAACAATAGTAGCAGAAAGTTCATCTAACGAAGTACAGTTCATTAGAAGTGCTAGCATGATGCATGAGAGCATCATATTAGGATTAGGAGTTTTTTCAGTTTCGGAATTAGTCTTCAACTATAATTAGGACTTATGTTATCTGGTAGAGTAATAGGCAGATTGTTTATTCTGAAATTTTATTCAAGAGGTTTATTTTAAACCCCAATTATCTGTTCCAACCACAATCAGTCCCTCTCTAACACCTCAAGATCTAATTGCCCTCAACACTTCCCATATGCCATAACAGAATGCTAGCAGATACGGCAAAAGAACATAATAATACAGGGAAAACAATTAGAAATATTCAATAATGACATTCTACTACTTAGAACTTCATAAACATGAATCTATGTGTGTAGTGGGGTGGGGGATTTAACTAATAATTCTGCAAGGAAAAAAAATCGGATCATACTCGCAACAGAAGATGGTTTGGATTGAGAGGCAATGTTTGCTTCAGAAAAATAAGATTGCCAGTGAAGGTGTACAATGAATTGTTTGGTTGCTCACACTGCACCTCGCCTGCAGTTGGTAAGTAGAATGATTATGAGTATAAAAAACTATGAAGGAGGCAATAAGTATTCCACATACATTAGGAGAAGAATTGGCAATAAAACAAAAAAGAGAGCTAATATTTGCACTAACCAAGGAACCAATGTGATCAAATGGGATAACAGATCATCATTTGCAGCATTAAAGATATGTGAACTGATACAAAACCTTTCACTTTAAGACATAAATGCATAAAAAACGAGCCTAGACAAATAGACAAGGCTTTGACCGCTTCTTGACATCAGTGGCAGCATAATTAGTCAGCAAGGTTTTGAACAGAAGGTAAAACTTCAGGACTTGCATCACTTTACAAGATATTTCAATACATCCAACTAATAGACCATAGACAGGAAAGCTCACAGATTGCAACTCATCAACAAAATCAAAATTATCCTCATACATCCCAAAGAACAAAATGCTCAATCATATTGAAGAAGCACGCACATCACTATGTATCATCTGAGAAATCAGTAAGAGCATAGGATTGATGAGTACAAGATAAATACCATGAATGAAGATGAACCATGCTATTAAAGAATCAGGGCAAACTTCAATATTAAATAAAGAGAAAAAAATATCGCATGTATAAGACGGTGGCTGATCACATGCGCAAAATGCTTCAAGTGTAGTGAATAAGTATAAACTAAAAGAATTTCAAAATCCCAGGACAAGGGAGGAAGGAAGTGATATTAAAGTATGGCATATATTCAAACGTATTATTGTTTATCAAACAGGGATATGACTCTTTTCTAGCCTATATAGACATTTTAAAGTTTAATTGATCAATCAAGCAAGCAAGAATCATCAAGAAATCAAAATCAATCAATAAAACATTTTTGCATGCTAGTAGAGCCTCTTGATCCTCTATTTTGAAAGTTTGTCTGACTCTGAAATTTTGACAACCTCGGATTGCTGGCCTGACAAATAATATTTACTCTTTCTTCTTCAAGGTCTCAAGAAATTATCAAATGATTTTTTCCCTAAATTTCCTTCTCTTCTTTTTTTCCTTCTCTTCTTTTTTTCCTTCTTTCCCTTGCTTCACATGCAAAAGTTCATGCTTGCATGTGAGGGGGAGTATCTTTCTAATGGTGATAGTGATGGAAATTTTTTTTGTTTTCCTTTTCTTTTTTCTCTCTAGTAAACTCCATGATGACCCTCCTATGATGCTCCAAGGAACTCCTTTGGTGACACAAGCACGGTCTCCTCTTTCACCAGCACACCTCAAGAGTTGCCACACCGATTTCCGTTACACTTGTTCCCATAGTAACTGACAACCCTCTCGTCGATCTCTCTTTCCAGTGAGCTTATTTCTCACCGCCAATACTATTGTGACCAAGCGACACCAGTAGTCCAACCATCACATTACATAGCCATCCACCATCAGACTAACCTCCAACTGTTGTTTATCGGCGTAGCTCTTCGTCACTCTTCTCTTTCTGGCGAGCATTGACTTTCACCATTGGCACCATCATACTCATACAATACTAGCAACTCAACCAACTCCAATTTTGCCGCCACAGTTTCTCAGGTCTCCGTTGATTATCATTCCTCCTCACCGATCCCCTCCAAGTGCCCCCATCTCACTGCTTGTGTGGTTGAGTTCAAACCAATTCAACCAAAATCTTTGTCACTAGCATTGCCGCTGCCGGAAGTTAAGAAAGCATCTTAGCTTTTAATTCTACCTGCTCGTACCCTGTCCTATATTCATATCAGGTTCTATTTTTTCCTACAGTTCA
>JAYMTK010004380.1:0-11170 GCA_036897405.1 Pelargonium myrrhifolium | reverse complement strand
ACGTTAAAATCAACTGTGTGTGCCCTTAATTGTGACATTGCGTGTTTGACCCTAATTCCATAAAATTCAGACAACAAGTGTATCTTCTTGGGTTATGCTGATGGTGTTAAGGGGTATCGCTTGTGGGATCCCATTGCCCACAAAATGGTCATCAGCTGAGATGTCGTATTTACGGAGGATAAGCTCCAAGGAGCTCTTGAAGCTTCGTGCCCGAACTCATGTCATGACATTGGTCCCCAAGGTTGAATTCATTCTCTCTCCTTTTTCTTACATCATCAACTAAGCAAAAGAATGATAGGGGTTATTTATTATTTTTCTTTTTGGACAAAGAGCTTCTTTTTTTGTCATCTGCAAGAGAGAATCAAAAGTCATAAAATATTTTGTACCAAATCACTCCTCTGGTACCATCAGCTAGTTCATAAAATAACTTGCTGCCATTATCAACCTTAACCACAGAACAATCAATTGTTCATACAAAACAACCACACAAACATTACATTCATTTTTATGATATTCATGATTCTTCGTACTACTTGTTGTGTATGGTGTTGATATATTGTTTCCTTCTCATATAATTGGTACATATGTGTGTCTTAATTTGTATATGTCTTCTTCAAGTAGTTTATGTCATTGGTGTAATCTTGTGTTATACAGAAAAACCCAATATATGAATTAGTCGACCAATAAATATGATAATGTAACATTGTGTTGGTCGGTATCAGACCTACGTTATTTTACTTTGTTTGATATATTTTTGATACTTTCAAAATACATCAACTACAAGAAACCCATGAACGACTTATATTGATCATACAACTCTTCATCTAATGACTCAGATTGGTTGTAATATTAGTTGTTTTTCTTATTTTGATAGTAAGAATAACATTGTAATTTTAATACAATACAATCGTTTTTACAACAAAATATACTAAACACAATTAATTTTTACAACTCATTTTACCAAACAAAACCTAAATTACTTACGAACTTATCTCCTTTTCTTGGGGAAATTACACATCACTACCCTCAATTTCACTTTGAGACTTAGAGCAACCCTAAACTTACAAATGATTTATCCATCAGTTAACTTTGACGGAATCACACACTTTCTCATCATGTTCCATGCATATGCCTTCAATTTTTATAAAAATGACGATTTTACCCTTGTTATTCATTAATGAAGAACAATGTTGAATGTTTGAAGATTCTGGTGAGATCTTCAACCAATTCTCGCTGGATTCTTCAATCATTTCACCGAAAACTGCAAGAGCAATTTTTTGGAGAAGAAACGTCCAGCAAAATGGTGTTCGAACCGACTCTCGTTGTTGGAGTTTCGTCATGGCATCACCATCGAAGGCTTGTTGGTGTTCCTCTTCTTCGCATCTCGTCACAGCGTCGTCGAAGGCTTGCTGGGTGTCTGGCCACTGGTGAGATCTGCGAGGACCGGCAAGCTCCGTCTCCACCGCCGATCATCTATTCACTTCTACCGGAACCCTCTACCTCATCTACGTCGTTCACCACGAGCCTTAAGGACAACGTTGGAAGCCACTGCAAGAAGCGTTGGAGTAGCACGTGGGGGGATTTGGCAGTGTTGGATTGGTGGTGAAAGTGGGAGGCGGAATCGAAAGCGCGATGGCAGTGGCGAAGCAGATGGCCGGCGAGTTCTGGACTTGACGGCGGGTGCAAGTCCAGATCTGCTCTTATTTTTATTTTATTTATTATTATTTGAATTAAAAATTACATAAAAATGAAAAAAGAAGGGCATCTTGGTCTTTTCCAAGTTAACTGATGGATTTTTGGACGGATAAATTTTTTGTAAGTTTAGGGGTGCTTTAAGTAACAAAGTGAAATTGAGGGTAATTAGGTTCAAATTGTGTTATGTACAAAGTAGTGCTGTGTAATTTCTCCCTCTTTCTTTTACCTCAGTTTCCCAAATCTCACATTCTCAATGGGGTTACCAAACGAGGCCTAACACATCTTTAATCAGACGGACCAAGCACCTGCCACGTCACTGTCAGCTGCGCCCGAGAAGCATGTGATTACTTCCTCTCAGCATAAAAGCCGAGGAAGACAGAGAGAGACTAGACTAGAGAATTGCTTTCTCCTTCCTCAAGCAAAGACCAGAAACACGAAGCCTAACTCAGTAACTGACTCAGCGCCGATCAGCCATGGAAGGTCAGGAGGGAACTCAGCAACCACACCTCATTCTCGCCAACAAGATCTTCCTCCTCAACCCTCCCGATGTTCAGGACCTCGAGAAGGTCCGCCTCAAGGAGGAGGTCTTAGCCACCGTCAAAGCCGATGGTAACTCTATGATTCATCACCGACTGACGAATCGGTTACTCTCAGCTGTACCTGCGATTCCGTGTTTCATTTATGGTTAATGTTGGTTGCAATTGGCTTGTGTAGATATGGCTCCGCTTTATGAAACCCTAGCGGCGAGCTCGGTATTGGATATGGATCGGGGCGTGTATGATTCTATGAGAGCCAAGATCGACGAAGAAATTAAGAAGCTGGATGAAAAGTGAGTGTTCTACTTTGCAATTTTTCAGATTTCATGTTATTTGATTTAGTTTCCTGTTTGAATGCTGTGAAAATGATGGGAATGGAAAATATAGAAGCTTAAATTTGTGTTTTATGTGGACTTGGACCATAAATTAGAACCTCTTGACTCGAAGTGATGGTTTGAGTAAGTGTGGTAAAGTGTTGTTTTGTAATGTCTATTCATTTTCTCCGCTTGTAAGCTGTGTATGCATTACTCGGTTTGTGCATGATTAAGTGGGACCGAGATTTCCGAGTGCTCCATTTGCTTACAATTTAATGTTGCATGTTCAGATTCTTTTGTTTGATGGGGACTGGAACATGAATTTAGTTAACTACTGAATTTCAATCAGATTTATTATATACCTGAAAAATGTATGCAAGGTTTTCTCTAGTATTGTGTCTTTATCCCGAATGGTTTACTGCTTTCTATAACACCATGCCAAAACTCTCCTTCATTTTGTAGGATTAACCACACCTTATAAGATGAATGTTAGATTATGAGTAGTAGTAATAGACTAATAGCAGTAGACACTTGAATTACATTTTCTTTGTGAGAATATAGACTGGTGGAGCAGTGGAGCTGGTAGGTTAAGAGTAGTAGTTTAAACTTGCTTATGAAATGCTTTGTTCAGAATGAGGCTAACCACAGTTTTGCAAGAACATAAAGTGGTAGAGTAGGTAGGTTGGAATTTGCTTAAGATTGAAATATTGGTGATTAATTGCAAAATTCATAAGCCTGAAGCAAATAAATTATATTTGGGTGATCTTTGATTGAAGTACGAGTATTTGAGATTTTAAGTGTACTCTCACTATAGTGCGTAAAATTAATGGTCACGTGTAAACTGAATTAAAATAATAGTATTTGGCAGTTGATACTTGGATAAATTGCATTGTTCTGAACAATTTTAATCATACTTCTGCAAAATTATAGACTGGTGGAGCTGGTAGGTCAAGGAGTAGTATGGATAGCATATGATGGCCGTGTAGGTGCTTCAATCACATTGATCTTGGAACATAATGAATGGTTTAATATGGATTGGAGTATGCTACTTAATTTCAATTGTAAAGATAGGCACCTTGTTCACAGGAATATGGGCATTAGTTGTGAAAGTCTACAAGGTTTTTTATGTGCTTGAGAAAAGTGCATTGGGTGTATCATGCTGTTGTATCTTGGATTCTAAATGATTGACATATTGTTCTGGTGATGTTACTGCCTTACTGTGACACCATTCTATAACTACACTTATTATTATGGATTTATCCATAATTTCATGACTTATAAGATAGCCTCAGGAGACTGGTGGGCTCTTTAATATATTGCATTTTTAGAATAATGTTAACCTCTGTTTTGCAAGAATTTAGAGTGGTGGCGCACTGGCGGTGGTAGGTTAAGGATAGTTATTGGAAATTTTATGTGATAGACATGTCAGTAGTTATATTGCATTATTCGAAGGCCTGCAGCAGTGAGTGTTTTGCAATTTTAACTAATATTGGACAGGTAGGTTGAGAATAATAGTTGGAAACTGCATAGGATGGATATGTTTTTGATTCAATAGCAACTTCAAAAGCCTGGATCTATTAAATGAGCATTGGATGATTTTAATTGAAATACAAGCATTCAAGTTCAATCTCATTAAGTATGTACAAGTAATGATCTTGTGTAGGACTTGGTTAGGGAGAGATGTTGACAGTTGCATAAATTACGTTGCTAGAATGAAGTTTATTGCGCTTTTGCAAATATGTCCTCAAATGAGTTTCTACTATCCCATTTTTGTAAAAATTAAAGATAAGTTACTTCGAATTGAACTTTTCCCTTTATACTCCCATGTGCTCTTCTTGTAACAAACTCAATGAGTTCTAACTGTTTTAGACATATGGTTGGTATTTCACAATTCCATTCAGAACTAACTAACAAAACAAAATGGAAAGTGGACACTAGTTTTGGGACAATAATTATACACAAAGCGGACACTCATTTTTAGATGATGAGAGTATATAGATTGGTGAAGCCGGTAAGCTGAGGTGTAGTAAGGAGGTTTGGGTAGTTAAGTGCAAACTAATTGCATAATTAAGAATATGGTATTCTGTAGTGTAGGATTGAACTTCTTCAAATAAGAGGGAAGATAATTTAGAAACCGATTTCCTTGTGTTTATTTCAGTCTATATGTTTGCACTTTTGAAGGATTGCCGACGCTGAAGAAAACTTGGGTGAAAGTGAAGTTCGAGAAGCTCATCTTGCTAAATCCTTGTTTTACATCAAGATTGGTGACAAGGTATAAAAATTATCAGTTTAGAGAGTCCTCTCTCTCTGTCATTACATATCCTTGTTATGGCATCTTATTTAAATTTTTTAACTTGTGAACTCAGGATAAAGCACTTGAACAACTCAAAGTTACGGAAGGAAAAACAGTTGCGGTTGGGCAGAAGATGGATTTGGTATTCTACACACTGCAGCTTGGTTTCTTTTACATGGATTTTGATCTTATTTCAAAGAGCATCGATAAAGCAAAGAGGTAATCAGAAGAATTTTTTGTAGTGGAGTTCTCTTATCCAAAGCATAGCAGCTGAATAATGAAGTATTATTGTTTCCGCTTGTGATGTCAGCTTGTTTGAAGAAGGTGGTGATTGGGAAAGGAAGAACCGTTTGAAGGTGTATGAAGGCTTGTATTGCATGTCCACTCGGAATTTCAAGAAGGCAGCCGATTTGTTTCTTGATTCCATTTCAACTTTCACAACTTATGAACTTTTCCCATATGACATCTTCATATTTTACACTGTCCTCACGAGCATTATAACCTTGGATAGAGTGTCCCTGAAGCAAAAGGTATCATGTTCTTGCCTTCAGTTGGTTATTTATGACTAGATGGTCCGATTTTTTATTTATTTTTTACTGGATGAGCGGTATACTTTCTGGAAAAGACTAATTTTAGTTGATATGTGGCAGGTTGTTGATGCTCCTGAGATCTTGACAGTAATTGGGAAAATTCCGTATCTTTCAGAGTTTATGAACTCATTGTATGACTGTCAGTACAAATCATTTTTCTCTGCATTTGGTAAGTAAAATATCTAATGATATTTGTACGTTATAAAAGTCAAAACTCGACTATGCTCACAGATAATTAATTGATTGTTATCTCTTTTTTTTTTAGTTTGTTCATGGAAGTAGCAGTTCTTTTTAGTCAAGTGTGACTTATATTTTCTGCTACACCACCAGTCTTCTATATTTGCCTGTTTTTGCTACTGGACATCTCTTACAGTTAGCTCATATGATTTGCAAGCACTAGATGAACTGATGAGTTCACTGTCCCCATTTTTGGATTTTATGCAGCTGGCCTGACAGAGCAGATCAAATTGGACCGCTACTTGCATCCACACTTCCGGTATTACATGAGGGAAGTCAGGACTGTTGTTTATTCTCAGTTTTTGGAATCCTATAAGAGTGTTACCATTGAAGCAATGGCAAAAGCATTTGGTGTGACAGTGGACTTCATTGATGTGTAAGTGGTTCAAGGGGTTGGTCGGTTTTGTGTTTTTGATTGCCTATTTTTTTCAACTGTATAAATATTAGCCTTACACCTTTCAGGGAGCTGTCACGGTTTATTGCAGCAGGAAAGCTTCATTGCAAGATTGATAAAGTTGCAGGCGTTCTTGAGACTAACCGCCCTGACGCGAAGAATGCTCTCTACCAAGCAACAATCAAGCAAGGGGACTTCTTATTAAACCGCATCCAGAAGCTGTCTCGCGTGATTGATTTGTGAAATGGGTAGGCAGTTAAATCCAATTTGGAATTGATGCTAAAATTTGCACGCCACAAAGAAATTTGGGGCACCTTAGGGACTTGGTGTTTGTCATTCACCGAGTGAGACACCGATGCAGTTGTACTATTTGTTTTCCAAAATTTCAGGACTGTCTCATTCAGTTTTAATATTGTACTGGGGTTTACAAATGCTTATTGGAGAATTTATGTGGTTGGAGTTTTAGAGGATTTGTTATCGACATGCTCACTTTCGTGTATACATTGAGTTATTAAGCTTCACGGTTCATATGGGAAGTTTCGTTGTGTTAAATGCAGAAGGAAGCACATGCAGTTTCACAGGTTGACTTTCCTTTTGTGTTTAACGCAAAAGGAAATTTCTTGTGATAATTGCGTGTGTGGGAGCCGTGCAGGCAACAATTTATCTGTTACGTAGTTATTATCCAGCTTTGTTGTTTTCTCTATTCTATGAAGTATGTACATAACATATTGTCGGCAAGACAAGGTGTTCAATTTGGGAATCTTTTTGAATATGGAGGGTTTGTACCAAGAGTTCCATGTTGTTACCTTGTACAGTATTATACTATATTTGTAGCTACCTGCCATTCTGTGTTTGTTTTCTATGATTGGGTTCAATTAGATTCAATCATTTCCAAAACTTTGCAACATGTATTTCTCTCCACTTATATTTTGCCACAATAGTCGAAGCAGACCTTTTGTACCAACTAGATTTTCTTTTTCTATATTGACTAATTACTAAATTGGTTATTGAATTATCAGGATTGATCATTTGATACCCAAATTATTGTTATTTAATTTTAATATTTCATATTATTAAAATTGCAACCACTGAGTCATCTCTTAGAAGATGTGGCACTACAAAATTTTAAAATAAATTATAGTTTTTTTTTTTTAAAAAAAAAAAGTACCAAAGCACCACTTCATTAAACGGAATAACAACAAAGGATGAGTAGAATTACAAACGTCCTATCTATCCCGAATCTAGATGAGGTTAACACTTCATGTATCACCATAGACCCGTGTTGCTGGACGCACTACGTCCCCCAGAAACCTGAACCTGGCCCATACCAACTAAGCACCACTCTTTGGATGAATGGCTATGCATGACACCTCCTGAACCAAACCCGACCCAAATCAGATCACTCCCAGCACCGGTCTTTGAGCCACGAAAGCGCCTCACGAATTGTCATTGGAGACCAAACCATCCCCCCTTGACAATTCCAGTAACAGAGGTCCGTTCTTGTTCTGCTTGTCCATGCTAATGAAACTTTGTTGAAACAAAATTTGATCAGAATCACTTTCCTGAGGGACCTACTACTCCCATCAAACGGAATCCTCATCATCTTAAAAATTAATCCAGGCACCATAATTTCGCAAACGCGACCTCCCGTTTACCCAAACACCCATCTCCCCTGCAATACCACGACAACACACTGTTACCTTTCACAGCCTATACGATCAATCTACTTGCGATGTCGTCGCACACAAAGCCTCCAGTCACCACCTCGCTTGCAGGACGCAATTGCCGACACCGACACAAAAATATCAGCAACGACGGCACAATAAGGACTTCCTTTAACTTCCCTTTAATTACTTCCTTAAAGCTAAGCGCTTTTTTCAAACTTTAAATAATCATATCACCACCTACCGCCCAGTTCCATCTCCGATCTCCCTCCCCCTACGCCGCCGTTTCCTTGCTGCTCGTCACCTCGCCGGCCTGCCCAACAGTAGGAGCAGCACAGCCGCCGCCTAGGGTTTCTTCTCTTAGGAAATTTCTACTAGAGGAAATATTAATAAACGGTATTCTGCTGATAAAAGAAAAAAAAAAAAAACTGTTTTGGGTCTAAATTTTAAAATTCATAAATTATTTTAGGTTCAAAAACATCTAGAAACTAAAATAGATCCTTAAAACAAGTTCAGAAATAGAATTGGGGTGTTTACGTTTTGAAAATTAACAAACAAGTTGCCTGTAGGCCCGTGAGACCAGGCTTTTCCGAAGACCAATTTATTGGGTCAAAAAATAGGACGGTGTGAGGTTTGGGCCCCATTTGGGCAAAAGAAAAGGGCCCATTAGCAAGGTCTTGGTCCTCAGCCTAACCTGGGCAGTGATTGAAAATAAAACACAAAATCAGCTGTAAGTATCAATTTGTTTTGGAGAAAGTTTTAAGGTTGATCTCTCCTGCAAGAGCTGCTTAATGCTCATCCTTTATCATTAAGATACTATTATTGCCTATAAAAAGAAACACAATCATAGGTAAAAGTAAGTTGAATATAAATAATAATATAATTAGGTAGATAGCGGATTTATTGTATTGTAGCCTATATAATAGACCGATATATATTTTTAAATCATTGATAGACCAATATTACTCTTAAATAAATTTTAAAATAATACTCCATCCGTCTTAAAAATAGTATCATCCTTTCTATTTTGAGAATTATTAAGAAGTTAGTTAGTGTGGTATATTTATTCTTGTATCCTCGTACACATGTCTTGTAACAAAACCAATAAATGTTAACTAACTTATTATAAGAATGTTATTGGTAATTCATACTACAACTAACTTTCTAAAAAAGAAAGAAGACACTTATTTTGGGATAAAAATTCAAACCAAACATGACACTTATTTTGGAACGGAGGGAGTAGCAAAGTACATAATTATTTACAATCACCCATGTACAGATATTATAATTCTCATGTTCTAAATTTTTCTTTATTTGGAATAGGGTAATTGCACATGAACCTCTTGTACTTTACACGTTTTGCACATAAATACCCTAAAATTTTATTTTAATTTTTGACTACCATGTACTTTACATGTTTTGCACATGATTTTGCTTGATGTTTTATTTTAGAGTTTTCCGACGGGTTTTTGAAAATTACGGAAAGCCTATGAAGCTTCCGGCGAGTTTTTGATTTTTCAGACGAGTTTTTGCAGTTTCCGACGTTAATTGGTCATCAGAAAGTTCTTGAATGTTGAAGAAGGGAAAAAATTGCATTTCTGGAAAAATTTAGGTTATGTGCATGACACATGATAAATAAAAAAGGGGGAATATTCTGTAACGGAGAGGCCCCCATGCATTGTACAAGGTAGTTAAAAGTTAAAATAAAATTTTAGGGTATTCATGTGCAAAACGTGTAAAGTACATGAAGTTTATGTGCAATTACCCCTTTAAACTACAAGTATTTGTCTCCTTTTTTGACCTAAAATATATAATGTACTCAAGTTTTAAAACGTGATTGTAGAGGCACCCAAGTTATTTTCGCATTTATTAACAGTTAGATTTAACAGAAAATGGTCAAATTGGCTAAAATGCCCTTGTCTCTTTGTCTTGTTCGCATATTTTTTTTTTGGATTGGCAAGCGGTACTTTGTATATTAATCCAAATGAAAAACAAAGTACAAAAAGAAAGGAACAACTAAAGCTTCAATGAAAAGAAAGAGAATACAATAATGAAATTGGTACAAGCATGGACTAGTACGAGTATGTATACGAAAACATTAGACTCTTTTATTGAATATTTTGAATTAATACATAAGAAAGAAGTAGAAAATGATTGCCGAATTAGCAACCTTCGGGAGAGAGAAGTGATTACTCGGTTTATAGGAAGAACACTGAGATCGAGAAATAGAAAAAAATACCAATACGGTAATCTTCAAAAGATGGGAATATAATATAGAAAGACAAGAGCCTGGCAAATAACTAAAAAGCTAAACCAAATATTCGACATCTCTAAACTACCACTAACAGTCTATATATACAACTAGATATAGTAATTGAGTTACAATGAAACACTTCATCTTATCACAATAACCATATCATTTCAATTCAAACTAATCAATAAGATAGTATCGATCCAAAGTCCAAGCTCCTTATCTTGTTCCAAAAACCATGCCCAAATCGAGAACACCAACAATCGGATTAGAAATGAATGACAAGTGAGAGAAAAAGAGATTCCAAGATCAAGTCATAAATGATGGTCTGATGCCCTAGATGATTGATTGGCGCTCCAATAGTCACCAAAAAATGATGGACGGAGCAGTGACGACGAATTTGGAGAAGTCGAAACTTGAGAATGGTGAGTCTGTTGGCGGTGAATTTACTAAATCCAGTACACGGGTGTTGTTCAGAGAAAAAAATGTGACATGGTTGCAGCGCTGACAGTGCGAATGAACTCTGGCGTGAACTGAAACTCCGTATGACATTTGGGACCTCAAACACAACTGAAAGTAAGGTCAATTAAGGAGATCAAAGCGGAACTGTGTTGAACAACAGTGGCCAGAGGAGAAAATATCGACGGTGGTTGACGTTAGAGAAGGAAGACGCTCCATCAGATTCTGGGTACAAAACCCAAACTAAAAGATGAGGCCGAGAACTGGCCGGAGAAATAGATAGGCACGAAAAGAGATGAGAAACAGTTGTCGGAGAGTTTGCCAGAGGCGTTTGGAGGAGCTACTGGAATGGGTCGAACCACCAAAGTCTTTTGAGCATGATGGTGTCGGCGGTGATGATCGAAGCTCGCCGAAGAGTGAGAATCGATGATAGATAGGATTGGGATCTCCGACACAGATGGTGGCGCGTGGGAGCGCGTATGTAGGTGGAACGGACAGAGAATTAAAGGTTATGTTCGTAGTGAGGAGTCGGAACCGAAGGTCCAACATGCTTGATATGAATCTATGCTGTGAATCGGGGGCATATGAGGGATGTACGGAACTATCGGCCATGCCCGCCAACCGTGCGTAGCTCACCCGAAAGACAGTGTTCCAAGCTACTGACACGGATTCGGCAAGTATACCGAATGTGTCGAAGTAATAATAAGCTCGTGAGAGCTAGAGTATCGAATCCACAG
>JAYMTK010004379.1:0-11172 GCA_036897405.1 Pelargonium myrrhifolium | reverse complement strand
AGTTTTAATTAAAGTTTAGTTGGACTGATAATCAGCTTATCTTTCGGTTATAACTAAAACCGACAAATTAAAACCACCAACGAATAAAAGTTCACTTGTTAACAATCAACTGTAATGTACAATCTTTAGGGCCACAATTTTTAATTTCGCACAGGGCCTCCAAAATCCTTGAGACGGCCCTGTGTTTTAGTAAAGTTTCAATCAATAACTCTTCCGTGTCCCTTTGAGGATGGCTATGTGATTTTGGATACATTTCTATGAAAGAGATCGTAGATTTGAGTTTCATTGAATGAGGTAGGAGTAGTTATATGAAAATAGAAAGATACCCTCAGAGACAGATCTAGAAAGTTTGTCCAGTGGAAGCAAGAATTTGAATAAAATATTACACTGGGTGCTTGAAATTTTGTCTAGTGGGGGCAAAATTAGGTCATATTTGTAACTATCAAAGTATTCAGTGGGGTAATTACCCTAAAAGCTATCTCTTAGATCCGTGTCTGGACACCCTTATTGTGTAACCGTATTGGACCTTAAAAAAAATTGGGTTTTCAGTGGGGTAATTACCCCAAAAGCTATCTCTTATATCCGTGTCCGAACACCCTTATTGTGTAACCCGATGTATTGGACCATAAAAAAAAATGGGTTGAAACTCGTATCATTTTATCTTAAAGTACTAACCAAAAAGTACTTTAAGGGTTGAAACTCACATCATTTTATCTTAAAGTACTAACCAAAAAGTACTTTAAGGCCATGCTTGAAATGCAGTTCAAGTAGAAATTATAGACTTCTTTTTTTGAGTTTATGATTTTTATATGTAGCTTTTTGTCTCAACTATTTGGTGTATAATCATTATATTGAACGCTAACAATTCAAATTCAAGTAAAAAAAGTTGCGAGGACAGCGAAATCGTTCTTACCAAGTTTTAACGCAATTATTTTCTTTGAGACTCGAATTCAACATCTCAAGATAAGTCATAATATTTCCTGTCAATTATTTCACTCACTGTTGGTACACATAGCATCCATTACCAATGAGAAAAGAACAACCAAAACTCCAACCCTAATGTAGAAGATTTAGCACAACTCTTTGGACTATGGTACATCAAAACTTTCTTAGTCATCTAAAACATGAAAAATAAAGACCAATAACAACTAATTCAGAACCTCCATTTCTCTTGTACAGCCATAAAATGACACTAAATGCTTCCTGTGGAAATGAATATCCAGGTCCCCACATTAACTCTTGCTTTGCTCAAGATTTGCCACTGAAAAAACAGCTCAAAGCATCGAAGATCGCGTCCTAAAATCCTAATGTCAGTTGAGTGAGCCACATAAGCGGCTCAAGATAACGAGTGCCTCCTACTTCTTGATGGCGTGGACTTGGTTTCATCGGCATTGGTGGAACCAGGGCTCTCTGATGTATCCGAGCTGCTAATGTCCCCGCCATGTCTTTCTTTGCTCGACCATAGCTTTGAAAAGATTTTCGATACCACCAAACCTTTCATTTTGGTCGCGGCAGCATTGGATTTAGCCTCATCATTGCTACTTCTATTGCCACCGGCCCCTAACCTCAATGTGGCAAGCTCGTCCTTTAAAGCTTTGATCTCCTCAGCTGTTGGGACGGAGTCCCAGTCTTCTTCTGTGTTGGTTGTCGCGGACCTTGAGCTCCCGTGAGATCCGCCGGGGAGTAGTGCCTTGATGGGGCCTGGAAGGTCGGGTGTGCTGTTCCCGGGTGGAGATGTAGCTGCCCTGGCTTGCTCAAAGAAGAGGACTTGCACAACAACTCGCAAGGGAAGCCGCTCATTTTGCACAGCGTGCATACATGCATCCGCGGATAGTTTCCTGCAGTCCATGAGCTTGCATATTCTCTTCCTCTCGCTCTTGCTTATCCCCGGGTGTTCCTGCAATGAAACACATTCGATTTTTGTAATTAGTACTAGTTAAGAATCATTGTTAGTCTATGACATTTCTACTTTTTGTGACATCAGCCTATAATATGTTCATTGTTTGACTATAACATGTCGATTCCTAGTTTCAGCGCCATTAAGCATGCACATAACATAAGGACACGAAGAACTTGTGAAACTAAAATAACATGTTTAGTTGACTAAAGTTTAAGAGGTGATTGCGTAGGAGCTTACCTTGAGATACATGTCAATGGCTCGGTAAATTCCATCGTGAGTTGATCTTGGGAAGCTCGATACCATTTCTGCAAGATCAACAAATTTCGAGGGAGATAAATTGGGATCCCGAGCAATTTCAGCTAGGTAGCCATCGACCAACTTTGCAACCATTCCCTTCGATGCATCGGATACAAACATGTGACTCTTAATCTCATACTCATTTTCCAAAGAAGGATCCTTCCGAGCACTCTGCTCGTAAGTCACAAACTCCCGAACAAGGTTTTGCACAATATCAACATCGTACATTGTTGTTTCTCCACTCGGGGCTCGTATCATTAGATCAGCCACTCTTGCTTCATCTAGCTGCTGGCCAATTTTCTTCATCAACTCCTTTCTTTCCAATTCTTCGCATTCTAAAAGAATCGCTGCTCTCAACAACTTCAGCAAGAAACTGCAGGGAACGCTGTTCTTCTCTGTGGGTAGTAGCAACACAATGGTTTCAACCAAAGACCTGTATTTCACGAGATCGCCACCTTGAATCATACCCTTGCTAAAACCCGGCAACCTTCTCAAAGCATACGCACTCAAGGCCTCTCCAATCACATCACCAGAAATTTTTCCTTTAGTTTTTATCGTTGCAATGACCCGCTTGAATAAATCAATATGGAGCTCACAGAGATCCTCTACCCACCAGTCCTTTGGTACCGTTGTGTTTTTCATCACACCGTTCCACTGTGGATCTTTCCCGTTCTCAGATGGGAGCTTTTTCCGGTTATAGGTGTAGGACCACTCTACCTTGGAAGTATCGATTGAGGTTTTGGAAGCTATGGAATCAAGGCAATGGCTGACCAACTTAAGTTCCTCGGACCACGGATGAAGTGATCTTGTAGTTTGGAGAACTATGATCGAGTCTTTCCAACTCCGGAAAATGCTCGAGTTAAGGAAGACTTCAATCTTGTAGATGAGATTCCCTTTTTCAACTGTTTCATACATCTCAAGGTACTCGGCTGCACATCGAGTTGCTACCACGTTGTAGGCATTGAGTGTGACCGTCATGCCATAACAGAATTTGGCACATATTTCAAAAGCCGCTGGTCCACCGGGGATATCGTGGATGCGGATTTCATCACTGTTCTCATTTGCGGTTGCAACTAGCTTCTGTAGGCGCGCACTCTTGGATAAAAGAGGAAACTACGAAAATGTGGACATAAAAAATATATCAGGTTTGGTTAGTGAATCCGAAACATTACCAATTTTACATGTACTCAACTTATTAATCAATCTATTGCAAGTTTGTAACCCTACCTTGTGCAGATAGAACTTAACGTCCCCAACGATAACAACTATGTCAGTTGCTAACTCCGTTGCCACGCTCCTGGAGACAAAAAACGCTATAAGCTTAAAGATAGAAATATCTTACTGGATGATCACAGAGAAATGGGTGAGCTTAGAGACAGGAAATCAAGAATTTCTTAGAAACTGATTAAAGCTTGATAAACGATGAATGACATTTTCGATGGCTTGTAAAACGAATTAATTGCTAAGTTGTTCTTCCAATCCAGAAGGCATCACGATAAATCATATTGTTTTCCCACTATCAATACCCGATGTCACATAACAATGGTTATCTCATCAAGGAGCCGTAGCTGTTCCATGGCACCTGTGAGGATATATTCTGAAACTGGAAATTATGTTCATGAAACAGATCTTTCAAAGTAGTTTTTACTGAAAAGCTAAATTATTTCGTAACATTATATAAAGAACCAATAGAAGAGTATTTGTAGTGAAGCAATAAGTGAAGCTTCTTGTGTTTGACTGACACAAGATCTTTCAAAGATTATTTAAAATTTGAAGTTACTATGGTTCTATAAAGAAACTGAAACCGGTATTGATAGTTTATGAAAGACAAACATTTATCAAAGTTAATATCCAAACTGCTAAAAACAACAATATGCCAAAATAAATCAGTAGCTCAAGTAGAAGGATCTTTCGCACTCACCTCATATTTTCGCCATCAGTTTGAAAAGAATCGGGCTTGGATCCAAGTTTCATAAACTTCATTTTGACAAACGGAAGATCTGATTCTCGGTCTTGCTTCAGAAATTATAATCCCCGCAAAAGTTCTGCTTCGGCACTGCCTATTGAATCTAATATTTTCTTAAAGAAAACCCCAGAAGCCAGGATTGAACTCTCTTGAACGAGACCAACTTTCTGATATTCGAGGGAAGGAAGGATGAATCGAAAAGGAAACTTGACGAGTTCTATGGTATGACCGAATCTTTTTCACAAACCAAGGCTAAAGAGTAAACTGGGTGGTGTGATTTTCAACGATTCGTCGCTTAAATGGGAAGAGACTCAAAGCAAAGATTGCTTCCCTACTCGGTAACAGAAAGCACAGTCCCCGGGCGAAGAGGGTTAACTAAGGAGACAAACCTACAAGACTCTTTCTCAAACATATACAATTCTCAAGCCCAAAAACACACCCACTTGCTCAAACCTGACACCACCGCCCATTCCTCATTTTTAATCCTTCCCTTCCTAAAAACTAGCTCTCTTAGTTTTGTTTTACCGATGGATCAGACACCACAGAGAACCATTTTCTAATCAACTAGTTTCAGAACCCAAAAAGCACAATCCACATTCCTTCACTCACCAATTCCCTTTCACCTTTGTTGCTACGTTGTAGCAATAGCTCACCTGCAACAAACAACAGCATATCTCGGTATGAGTTGAGGAACCGCAAAAAGGGTAGACAACAAGCATCAAGTTTGGGGATTTCTATAACCAAAAAAATAAATATATATCATAACAGCATAGAAACAAGCATCATGACCACCAACAAAGGTGTTTCTAGTTAGAGGCCAAACATGATGAAGCCAACCCACACCCACCACCCTCACAAGATTGCAAAACACAGCCCAACTCCAAAACCCAAAACCCAAACCCATAACCAATACTCCAAAAGCATCTCTCCATGTCATTCACAACCAATATACAACAAATTAGAAAAAGTAAAAAATAATTAAAGACAAGAAACTGTTCCCAAATCCCAAATTCTATATCCTATTTCAGTATTTCTCAAGTGCTAACCAATCATACTCATAGAGACAATGAATCAATCACATAGAACAACCAGCCTAATTAGAACACACTCAACTCTATACAGACAAACAAAAGGGAAATGATAGTACAAAACTCAGCTATCAACAGGCCAAACAACACAACATTATTTTGTAGAAATACACAAAAGGTAAATAAATTGCACAAAAAATGTTAATAGTGCTGGAGACTAAAGAGGAGGTACAGTGACACTGTTCCAGAACAGCCCCACTTTTAATGGTACATACTTCTTACTTATCATACTTTACACTAAATTAGCTAGCCAATGTCATCCCACTTATAAACTGCAATTTTTGTTGAAACCCTTTCTTACACATAATAATAATAAATGTTGATGATGTAACAAAAGAAAACTATATTAAAGGAATATGATACACCTTTTTCAGTCATTCTATTTCTGGGTTTATTATGCAAGTTTGCCATCTTATTTTCTTTATTTCTCTCCGCATAACTTTGTGATAACAAAGAAATTGTCACATAACAATTAAATATTTAAAACAAATTTGTTTCAACAATTAAGTGTATGTTAAGAATAATGTGTTGTTTCCTCGGCCGTTAAACCCTTATGGAGTGAAAAAGTTGTGATTGAGTGTTAACAAACATTGTTACTAGTGTAATGAAGAAGACAGATTTGCGTCAATAAGAATTTAGAAATCGTAAAAGAAACAGTAATCTGATGCACATTGTCTAGAACAAGGTATCTGTTTCTGATACTCAACTCCACAAAGCCAAGAAACGCATTGAAGTGGAGAATAAAAAGGATAACATTTCTAACGAGAACACAAGGCCATCTATAGTATAGTTGTACGTACACATTCAATATTCTTGAATACACCAAGAACTAATGCATGCTAAACAGTTAACAAACAAGCCTTGTTTTTATGGGCACAAAGATTAAAAACAATGAGTTTACTGATGGGAAGTTGTGAAGTTCATTCAGTTAAAAATACATTACATTACCAACATAAGAATTACACATCAAGCAACTCAGACTCCCTATGCTTGGGTCATGAGGAAGTTCAACATACCAACTACAATTACAATACTTCCACACAAACCACAACTCGGACTTGACCCAAATGTGAAGAACAACTCCCAAAACGTGCATTAACCCTAGTGGAGACAATCATTTCCAACATATGCATTAACCCAAGTTCAATTGAAACCAGAGAAACCAACCAAACAAAGAAAAAAAAATGAAGCTTTCTTCAAAACTCAGTACAGCAATTCTAAAAATAGGCAAAACTAACCACAGAATGAACAACATAGGACACATGATACAAGCTCTAATTAAAAGTCACAATCCCATACTCATATTCCATCACTGAATCTACTTAACCTAGCCACACATACAAGCCTACTCAAAACTCCAACACTCAAACTAGTAAGAACAATATAACATTCTAATGAGATACTCCTAAATCTCCAATGAGAAGCAACTGAAGCAGACATTTCCGGTTTTGATTAAAGAGAAGCAAGTAAATCTGAGAAGAGAAACGTACCTTGGACGAGAAAGAGGCGAGAGAGGTGGTCCAGTATATAAATGTAGAACTACAATAGCAGAACAAATTTAAGAGATTACATAATTAATTAATTAACCTACAAAGAACAAAAAAATTGTAGTAATAAACAATTTTGGAACTCAGTGTTTCCAAATCTTAATTATTGGCATCTCCCATATATAAATGAAAATAAGCAACAACAAAGAAGAAAAGAAAAAAGAAGAATATAGCTAGAATGGAACTCAAAGGCCAGCTCAACCCATGTCCAGTATTAATTTGCTTCTATCTAAAATTACAACAGCTTTTTGAGAAAGAAAAAAAAAAGTATGCATAGAAACAAAGTTCACATGAGAAAAGTTAACAATTTCGTCAAGTTCACTAAAAGTATATATAAACTAAGCTTTAAGGTCACTAAAAGTATATATTGTCCAGCTAGATGTTTGCTTTCAAACTGTACGTGAAAGAGAAGCAACTGAAGCAAACAGAATTAAGACACCATGGAGTAACAATTTTAGTATCTTAGAAGGTGATAGGGTCAATTAAAGAAAAACGGAATTGCATTTGTGAACTTGCTACGAGAAACTATAAGCCATAGGATGTCAAGCACAGTGTGCAGCAATATTACACAAGTAATTACAAAGACAGCCAAAACCGAGACATGAGCAATCTTACATTACAATGAACAAATTACCTGCCCAGCCTTGTGAATCTATAGAACCAAGAGAAACACCAGCTGATTCTATCATCAATGTCATCATATCTAGCTGCCTAAAATACTCATTCAAAATATTTAAATTAAATTAATAAGCAAAACACCACGTGAACCTAAAAATCAATTGAAATTCTAATTTCAAACCGAAAAGGCCCCTGATCTACTCCCAATCACTTCTTCGTCGGTTAATTTTGAATATAACTAAGAAGTTTATGAAAATACAACAAATACAAGCTTGCAGTATATGTAAATTATAATTGAAATATGAGCATAGAGAGAGAACAACCTCAAGCAAGGCCTCAACGTTGTCCGGCGGAAGAGAACCAAGACACCACAGTTTCGCTACTACAGCGGAAGAGAATATCGAAGAAAAACAATCTGTAAAAAGAAAAATTCAAGTAAAAAGCAAAATCAAAACCATTTTCCTTGCATACAGAAGCTGAAGTTTAAATTGTCGCGAAGCCTGAAGCAAATCACCTTGAATTGAACAAATCACCTCGTTTGTGTCTACAATGCGAAGAGAGAAAAGAGTAGGAGATGAACCCTAGCAACAACGAGCTTCAGAGTCGTTTGTGTCTTTTTTGTTTTTTTAATTAGTATCAGGTATTAGACCACGTTTGTCCACCGTGGGCTTAGTCTTATGCAGGCCCATATATATCTACAATTTATAAGTGTAGTCCAAACTGTCAATAAAAGTCCAATCACATATCAAATTTATTTACAGTTAAAAACCGTAGTCTAAAACCGTGGACTAAGGCTCAATATGTTGTAGTGTGTAATAGTAACCTCTCTATTCCAACAACCAATTACATATAAGACAGTTAGACTTATGATAACATTTTTAGTAAAATAATCTAACACGAGACTAAGATAACAACATACTCTTGTGTGTTAATCTATCATAATCAAATTAGTGCATTAGACAATGATAACAAAACAAAAAAACTATTTAAGTGAAATAAAGATTGCTCATTTCCAGCTTGAGTGAAGATTTCGAGTGGATTCGGTTTGACATCAGGAATTTGTGAACTTAATGGGCCAAGGGAGATTAGAGCTCATCATGATCTACTTTTAAGGATGATGTGGGTCGGAAAGTACCAGTCGGATTAGTTGCCAGAGTGGTCTAGTTTTGTCGTGTTGGAAGGTTAGATTAGTTGGTACCATAATTGGAATGGTCGAAAGCAAACTTGAGGTATGAGGTAGATCGGAGTACTAATGTACTTTGTAACCTGTTGAATGGTAATTTTTGAAATATATTTTCCTTTCTAAAAGAAAAAAGATTGCTCACAAATGTTGGTTTATTATTTATGCATGTACTTTCATTATTTCTAGTAATTATGCAACTATATTTGTACTAAGGGCATCCAAAATAGTTAACCTGCTGGCTGCTGGGGGTTAATAAATGTGTACCCCACTATTGACACATAATACCATTATAATCATGATAAAATACTCTACAAAAGATTAACCTTTAAAAATGTTAATACCATGTCTCACTAACTTTTTTTATATTAAATTAATATTATTCTTATTACAACAAATAAAAAGTTAACATTTTGATTGAGCAAACGAAAAATAAAGTTACTATACTAAATAAAAAAAACATAAAAAGTAGACAATTTTTTACAGTGCGGAAGATTGTGACAAGTGTCCAAAGTATACTAGCATTCAAAATGTTAATAGTTATTAACATTTTAACAACTTTTAAGCTTTTTCAATATATTTTCATAAATTAATACATAACTACCCATACAATCAACCTTTTAATTTTTTGCTATTGTGGATGCCCTAAATCTATACATACTATAAAAGTAGAACCAAAAAATGAGTTTATAATGCGTATTAGAGTGTCACGTCATCAAAGTTTTAGTTTTGGCACAAAGTTTTACTTAATTATGTAATTGCCCCAAATGTCTTATAAGGTAAGTAAATTAGTGTAATTAAAAACGAAAATCATATAAAAAAAATATTTACCTAAAACGTCACCCAAACCTAATGTAATATTATGAATTAAAAAAAAACTTTAATCTCGCAAGTTGAATGCATTGTCAACTCTAATTGAAGCTTATAAATACCTCTTATCGTAAGTTTCTGTACGATTTGTTATTAATGAATTCACCAACAAATTTTTTTCGTATGTAGTTTATTTTCAATGTTTTTATATCCGTTGTTCTAATTTATATTTCTAATTATATGTTTTTTCTTAATATGCATACAAAATTGTAGCATTGACAGAATATTGATTTTTTTAATAAATATTTTTCAGTCCGTGGACAATACAATATGGATGGATTATTTGCATTCAACAATAATACTCATTAGTTTAGAGTGTTAAATGTAAGTAATGTTACTGATCAATATATTTTAAGTTCATTAATTTAGTTTAACATATTAAAATCTATCGTAAATATTTATAGGCCGTGCAACGCACGAGACTTGAACTAGTTTATATAATAAAAGCGAAGAGAAGTGTTTTGTGTCATATAGATAATGTTTGAATAAAAGATTAAAAAATAAAATTTAACATATTAGTTAAATCTACTAACATAATAAGCCAAAAGAAAATGTACCAACATAAAATAAAAAAAATAATTACAAGTTACTATCCTATTAGATTCTAATTTATCATGTTACTACTCTAAAGAATTTTTTTTTTCCATGTAACTACCCTGTTAGATCCAAATTGTGTTTCCGTCCATTTTGTCTGTTAATTTTAAAGGAATTTGACTCTCTCAGGGTAGTAACGTGATTGAAAAAAATCTAACAAAGTAGTAACGTGATGGAAAAAAATCTAACAGAGTAGTAAGAGGGTAGTAACATGTAATTACCCCTTAAAAAAATTCGGTTCATAAAAAAGGACTATTTAAAAAGTCAAGGGTAAAATAGTAATTTACAATATATAAAGTGATAATAAAATTGACTTGAAATTTCTCTCTTAATGTCTTCTAATATAAAAATTAAACTTGTTTTTGAGCCTGAAATTTCTGAGGAGATTCATTATTACAATTGCATAATCGGGTCCTAACCAAACAACTTTTTACTTTTCGAGCTGACAGTTACTTCTGCAAGTCCAAAAGTAAAACCAAACACGATCTACTGTATTTACTCGATGCAAGTGCGTATTTATCTGTTTTACATCTGATCCTTCAATAAGAAACCCGCTTTTTCAATAAATTAAGAGATTAAAGCGTCGCGCTGAACCCAATTCCCCAAATCCTAAAACTATTCAAACCCAAATGATAAAGTTGGTGTGGGTGTGGGTGTGGGGTGCATTATGAGGAGGACAAGAGTAGCATGGTGGACCAAAACCTTTTTATCATATAAATGGAGGGGTTGGTTGTAAAGTGTTTATTTATTTATTTATTTTTATTTTTTTGTGGTCCCTAATCTTTTAAATTTAACTTTTTGTTGGCATCCAATGCCTAAAACCCCACAATTTTCTTTTTGAAACCCTAAAATTGTAGAAGAAAAACAAAATTGAAATCATAGTTTAGAGACCTTTCACTCCAATTTGCAATTTTGCCAAAATTGGATTTTGTTTTGTCTTTTGGTATTTTATGTCTTATTCTATGTCTTCATTATTTAAAAGGGATAATTGCAGATGACCCCCCAAAATTTTAAAGGTTTGGCAGATGACCCCCTTTAACTTTTTCCGTTAGCACATAACCCCCCAAACTTGCAAAAAACCAAATTCCGTTAACTTTTCCGTTAAATCTAAC
>JAYMTK010004378.1:0-11175 GCA_036897405.1 Pelargonium myrrhifolium | reverse complement strand
GTGGACGTTGAGCTGGAGGGGGACGTGGCAAAACGGTGACGTGGCATCGTCAACCAGCTATAACAGGTAAAAAAGGGTGAAAAAAACTAAAATTTGAAAGTCAATGATTCGAAAAAACTAAAGTCAAAGTCAGGGGTCCAGCACTTTATTTTGGAAAGTCAAGGAGGTGTGGGGATAATTTAGCCTTTTTTGTTTTACACGAAATGAAAGATGTATTTTACCAATGAATGCGGAGTCCACATATACAAGAGAAAACAAACCCTACTTTTTCTACCCAAGTAACCCGATTTAACATTAGGATGACAGTGAAAAATCTCCACCCAGGCCGGAAACCCATAATCAGACAAGGGGGATATCCATATACCTCAACCAAACACCTTCCTTCCACAATATCATCTTCGTTATACCCAACTGATAAAATCCAACTAAAGCCAAAAGCAATAAACTAAACAAGTCCAAATCAAAGCAAAACACAAACACAGTCCAACTAAAACAAACAACATGACAAAAATTGAACTAAAACGGCAAAATTGCAAGCACCACCCCAGTTCGTCTTCCTTCCTCTTCCAACTCGTACTCAACCGGCAAACTTGTCGAGCCCCTCCTTGACCGCTTCGTCCCCATTTTTTGAGTTTTCGGTCGGCCCCGTACTCACTCCCCCCCAGCCCACCTCTATTTTGCCGTTGTCCCGACCCCAGCCGCCTCACTAGACTTCCACGCCCCAAAACTCCGCAATTCGCTCTTGTTTGAGCCCCCGACACTGTCGCCCTCACCTCTGGTTGTCGGAAGCCCCGACCATCGGCGATTTGTTGCTCCTACGCCGCCACTGAACCACCACGCCAAACCCATACCCCTTCAATGAAAAAAACCCTTCAAAGCCTTTTATTTAGTTATTTTTTGTGTGTGTGTGTTTTATATACATATATTTAGATTTTTTCTAATCTCTTATATCAAAAATAATAATTGAAATATGTTTGCTCGGTCAATTTTTTAGAACAAATGTAAATGGTTCGATTTGCGATCCATTTTATAAGAAATTCGACGCATGCTCATTTAAGTTCCAATAATGTCTTAATTGTTCTCGGTCCTTACAACCAGACTATATAACATCTTATGATCATGGGATATCTCCTAGCGTGGTTTTACTAATGTCATTGGCCACAATGGCTATGGCCACTTTTTCTTAGCTCAATTAGTAGACATGTTTAGTAGACTCGTTTTCGCGCATCTTAATCCGGTTATCCTTCACATTTTTTTTGCAACAAACCCTTTCAAAATCCACACGTAATCCAAACTTCTTTGCAATACGCTCAACGTGGCTTGACTCGATTCTCGAACTTGATTGGAGTCGGATTACCTTGAGAGCATACACATTAGCTACACAATCCAGTCGAGCTTTTACCTAATTTTACAAGCTTGTTTGAGATGCTCAAGAATTTTAATCCAAATGAAAATACTTTTGAGTCGAAATTGAAAACTCATTGGCTTTATTCTATTTTACATGCCTACACTAAAGCAATAAAAAATATATATATAAAAAAAAAAGTTGGTCTGAAGCAAATCTATCTATACATACTATAAAAGCAGAACCAAAAAACTGGTTTATAATGCGTATTAGAGCGCCACGTCATCAAAATTTTAATCTTGACCCAATTTTTTTATTATTACAAAACGACACATTTCCAAATTTAAATGGTTAAGATATGGAAAGTCATCAATAAGAAATTCTAATATATATCATGTGTTTTACTGTTTTTATTGCATTTGAACGATATTAGTGACCCGTGTATAATATAAATATAATTAATATTTCGTGCAACGCACGAGACACTAACTAGTTTGACGAAAGTCAGACCGAATTGAAAATTAAATTTATAAATATATCATTGTAATCAACACAAATTTCTCAAGAGTTCAAACACTGCTTAATGAAAAAAAAAAAAAAAATTGTTCCATAAAAAGCAGCCTAAGAAAAACGACGTAGTTTCACAATATAGTTCTTGATACAGTATTCAACATCTACTTGGATTTTCTGATTGACAAGATTAAAGATTTCTTTAGTCTTTACCAATACAAGACAACTCACGTGAGCTAATAGCAAAACTACGTCGTTTTTTATTTTATTTTTATAATAATTTAGCTTAAACAAGGAATGATGATGCCATCAACACCAAATCAAGCAAGATCCTATAGTTAGATGATGCATACTGAAATATGTAAAACGAGGATAGTACATAAGAGGCGAGTATGGCGAGGCCTCAGTACTCGAGCGAGCCGAGGGAGGGCAACCCCGAGAGATGGTCTCGAGCGCCATTGCCACTGTTTTTCATTCCCTGACTCGTGCTCGGGCTGTAGGGTTCGATCTCTTGCTCCCCCATTTTCTGCACATCCTCGGGGGAGAGTATCTTGATATACCAGACGTTGTTCACAAACGCCCTGCAAGAGAAATTCTATATGGTAAGTCTACAAGAAGTTCGATATGGTAGTAACACGACGTTAGTTGACAATTTGGGCCCGAACCCACACGAGGAGCTGACAATTTGGGTTCAAGTTGAGAAGAACTAACCCGAACCCGAACATGTTTGGGTTGTGTTTACGTAAAAAAAAAAAATGTGGGTAAGTGCAGGTTTGCCCAATCCAAGCTTTACTTTTTGTCTTTTTCCAATAGCAAATCCAACCGACTCGAAAATTAGCCGGGTTTATTTTTATGCAACCTGAACATGCTAAAATACAGGTCGAATTTCAGGCGTCTATGAGTTCAAGTTCAAATTCCTAAGCTTTACTCATGACATCAGGTTCGGGTCACTAAAATAGGCCCGGTTCATTTTTTGTCTGGGTCGGTTTTACCATTGGAAAGCTAAGGATAGGTGTAGGCAACTTGACCCGACCCACAACCTGAAACTCACCTCCTACGAGGCGGGTTGGATAAGTTTTTCTCCAACCGAACTTGAAACTAAAATTGCCAGCTATAGAACGATCCTAATATCGAGAAATGTAGTCGAAAGATTCGAAAAACTACGTGAAAACGACATGTAAGGAGGCAATTTCTTATTGTAATAAAAACTTACTCCCACGGGTCGTCTCCAAGGAGAAGAACATCATTCTCCCTGTCAACGAATACAAGCTGCCAGCCTGATCTTTGAGGGTTTTCTAATTTTCCCTCGATCCCAAACATCTGCGCCAGCTTTTCTCGCAGCTCGTTGTAGCTGCTAAACCGGCTGATGTCTAGTGAGCGCCCAACCGACCCAGATTTGTAGACCTGTCAAGACACGATATCGTCATATACTCAAAACCAATAAGCAATAATACAGAGTGTGGATAGATCTTGGTTGCAGCTCGCACCTTCACAAATTCCCTGGATGGAGTTGACAGGTCAAATTGCCCGGCGCCATGCAACAACTCAGGAGAGTCTCGCATGAAACCATAAAATGAGGTCTGAAACCCGGAATCCCCTAATGGAATTGTGGACACGTCAGCATCAAGTGAAGTGGTAAAACCGGGCACAGTGGTAGGGACTAGGAGTTCAGATGAGTCGATGTTGATGCCAAAAAGAGTGGAGTTTTGGATGTCTGAGCTACAGTTTTGCGGTTCCACGGTAACGTCTTTTCTCGAGTATGGTGATAGTGACATGGAGTTGGTGAAAGCATTGACCTCGGATTGTGCATACTTCGAGTTAGGGTTAGGGGTCCATGTTTGCTGGTTTAACTGTTCGCTTAGCATGGAGTGATCGGTTCTGGAGAAGTTTAAACTGCTCCCGTTCCCTTCCGTGCACCGCGAGCTCATGAAGTTCTGCATCGGAGACTTTGGAGTGATAGATGAAGAGAATTTCGTGCCGGAATCCATGAACTCGGGCCTTGAAAACGACGGAGAAGGCAAATTTGACTGTTGCCTCTGCTGGATCGGATCACCTTGGTACTGCTGATTTTGAACTTGTTCCTCGGGCTGATTATTGAGTTGTTGCTGTAGAAGGTGCCTCGGGAGGTTCTCGGATAAGACTTGGGTTTGTGCTTGCATGACGGTCGGAGACATCGGTTGTTGTTGCTGCAGTTGCAACAGAGGATTTTGGATAGTTGACTGTTGAAGATATTGTGACGGCGACTGAAACTGCATAAACTGTTGTCGTAGAGGATCTCCGCTTCCAACGTTCTGCAAACCAGCTGATAACATTGCTTGGTACTGCTGACTATAATCATTCCCGAGCAACGTAGGGTCCAGTCTCTGCTGCATCCAGGGAAATGTACCGACTGATTGAAAATTATAGGAGTGAAGGTTTTGATCTCCGACGCCACTTCTTAGCCACATTAAGCTATTAGCTGCTTCATCTCTAGTATCTATACCACGCGGGAGAATATTCAGAAGAATCAACTACAGAAAATGAATAACAAGAAATCTAAGAAAGGTATGAAAGAAAATACTACCCCGGTTTCTGAACAAGGGTTGTTTTATATGGCTCATTTTTTAAATGATGTGTTTAAAAAATTAGGGGTAATTACTCATGACCAACTTTACACGTTTTGCACATCTATACCCTAAACCTTTTTTTTTTAACTTTCGGCTACCCTGTACTATGCCATTTTTTGACGGAGGAGCCTTTCCGTCACAAAATATTCCATTTTTGATCATGTGACATGCACATGACCTAAAATCAACCAAAATCAAACCCAAATCAACAAAACTCAACCAAAAACAACCAAAAATCAACAAATTCGCACTCGAGTTTGTTGATTTTTGGTTTGATTTTAGGTTATGTGCATGACACAAGATCAAAAATGAAATATTCTGTAAAAAATGTAATATTTTGTGACAGAGAGGCCCCTCCATCAAAAAATGGCATAGTACAGGGTAGTCAAAAGTTAAAAAAAAGAAAGAAAAGGTATACATGTGCAAAACGTGTAAAGTAAAGTGTGGTTACGTGTAATTACCTCAAAAAATTACAATGTTATCCTTAAATGGGTTACACAACCCGTTTACAAGGTTTCAATAAACTAGCTATGCAGGTCAAGCGGGTTCGACACGAACACGATTAAACTAAACCCAAACCTGCTTAAATTCGTGTCGTGTTCATGTCGAGTCAGAAGTCTGACAAGACTATTTCAAACCATAAGGCGGGGTTGCAAATCTATGAGTAAAAATGGAAACTAGGAAGTATACTGGTCTAGTAACAAATGCGTGCGTAAATGTTTTTTTTTCCCACTAAACTTGAGTCAACTTCGATAAATGTGTAATATCATAGAATTATTAGTGAATCAAACCAAGAAACACACACACCCCGTACCAAGCAAAGATGAGACTCCTGGATGCCATGGGCGTTTCATTCGAAGAGGAAACAGTGATGGATACATGGGGAAAGTTGTTAGCGGTTCAATTTCCCACAGTGACACCCTTGGCTGCCTCTCACCTGCTGTTGACTCATCCCAACCGACCTACACGTTGTAGAGGAGGGAAGACAAGTGTTAGGCAAAAGAAAATTGCTTCTTACGAATAATATAATCCGATATAAATGGAACAAATCCAATGCAGCTAGTTTCAGGACACGAAGTAAGAGCTCTTTTGGGAGGAAATGTATAAAAGATGAATTACAATGTGCAAGGAACACATTGTGATAGTGATAGATGATTTCATGGTAAATGGGCACCGTAAGTTTGGACCATATTTGGAATTGTAATTTTCTATAGATGATTTATGGCTAATGTAAAATTGTAATTTATATTTAGATTTGACAGAAATTCATTAACAGAAAATAAAAGCCTATACAGTATACGGAGCCAAAATGTTTGGTTTGGTATTTGATTTCCAATAGTTCAGGTTTGGTATATAAGTTGGTTTGCGTTTGAACCTCAAATTAGATTATAACACTACAATTAAGAGTCCATATCTTAATAAATAGGGGTAAGTGCACATGAACCCCATACTTTACATGTTTTGCACATGAATATCCTATAGTTTTATTTTACTTTTGACTATCATGTACTATGCCGGGGGTTCTCTCCGTCACAGAATATTCGATTTTTTAACGGAATATTCCTTTTTTATCATGTGTCATGCACATGACCCAAGTTTTTTTTTTCTTCAGAAATGCCCATTTCATGAGACCTCTTACGGTCTCGGCGGGTCTCATTCACCTTGAAGTGCTCAAGCTTCCCTTGAGCAAACATCCTTTAAATGATGTTTTTAAGGAGAAAACAGTCCTCAAAATAGGCATTTATGAAGAAAAAAAAACATAGGTCATGTGCATGGCACATGATCACAAAATAAAATATTCCGTAAAAAATCGAATATTTTGTCACAAAATGAAACATAGGTCATGTGCCGGCGGCCGGAATCTTGGTTTTCCTGATTACAAAAAATAAATAATAATAACAACCCTATCCGACCAACCACACACAACAAGCCCATTCATGTGGATAAATCAGTTACAATCAAGAACAAAACCAACAACAACGTAAGACCTTGAGTCTAAATGGAAGCAAATTTGAGAAAAGCTCAATTAATTATCCAATAACATGTCTTCCTCCATCATGAACAACCTGTGAAACCAAGCCCCTCTTAATTCCCCTAAAATAAAATAAAAGCCAAACACAATTTTTTTTTAATCTTTCTCTTTCATAGATCGACCCACCCACAACTACAATAACAACTTGAAACAAACCTCCAAACTGAGGTTGGAGCAATCATCGGCTAATTGGGGACGAGGCGGAGGGCGGAGTCGAAGCCGCTGCAGATCTGGAGCTCGGCCAGGTGGAGGAGCTCGCGGAGGTTGGAGCAATCGGCGGCGGACCGAGCAAAGGGCCGGGGGTCTCTGCCGACAACGGAGACGCAAACTCTTCCGGTCAGATCTAAGGTCGAGCTCCACTGACTTCGTGCTTGACGAGCTCCATCGAGTCGTCTTCGGCGACGGCGAGTCCTCCGTCAAACTCACGCACCCATCAGCCTCAAGCTCCGACCTTCTCCTCTACGCACAACCCTTCCAATTTCTTCATCCAAATGTCCGCAATCCGACGTCGGATTGATGCGGAGGCGGCGGCCGAAAGGATCGGTGGTTGTGGTTTAGTGAGACAGAGGCAGTGTGGTTGTGGTTAAAGATATAAAATGAGGGTCAATTTTTATAATTTTTATGGTGGGTTCCTTTCATGAGATTTTAATTCCTAGTTAAAAATAGTTAAAAGTGCCAAGGATTTAATTGTAATTTCACATTTTAGGGTTTGAGTGGACTCGCTGACGTGGCAGTTTTTGCATACGTGGCATTGCCACGGTAGCAGTTTCTTCAGACGTGGCATTGCCACGGTGTCATTTTGGGCTGACGTGGAAGAAAAACCGGCTACAACCGGTATTTTGGACCAAACTCTAAAAAATTCAAGTTCAAAGAAGTTTTTAAAAAAAAATAAAAACCCGAGGGCTAAATGCAAAATGACAATAAGTCCAGAGGCTACATGTGCTATTTACCCTTTAGGTTAATATTTTGGATTTTGAGATTTGTAAATTGTTGTTTTTAGATTGATGCATTGTTCTTAAAAAAAAAATTTGATTGATGATGATTTTTATGAATTTTTCGTCAAAACTAAGCATTTTCCGGCGGTAATGAAATAAATTAATATAAAATTTATTAAATTATAATAATTAAAATATTTCAGTATTTGGCAATTAGAGGTTGACACTTGTCCAACATTTTCTTTAAATAATGAAAATGCCACGTATGCACCGGTTGTGCATGTTTATATATTATTGAATTATTTTTGTTCAAAAAAATTCATGTCAGCATGAGTTAACGGTGAAATTGACGGAATTGAACGGCGATGACCATTCTGGTTCACTTTTGTATACGATAGTGACCAAAGTGGTACATCTTAAAGTTTATTTACTAAAATAATTCATTTATGATAGTAAAGTGACCATTTGTGTTTAATTAAAAAAAAAATAATGGTAAACTTTGTGCAGTTACTTACCTCATCCCCTGATTATGATCAATTACTATACATACATACATACATACAAAGAGAGATAAGTTAGAGAACAAACTCCTAATTCAGAATGCAGACAATGTGTACAAAAAGTGCAATTAAGTTGCATTACAACTACAGAATCTACTTGGAGATTTGATTTCAAGAGAAAGCTTGACCTTAAATTGGAAATGCTTAACTTCTCATTTCATCTGTTGAATCTTTGGAGCCTTAATTGTGGATCTGAACCAGCAACTTGATCCACTAAACTGCTAACAAAGAAACATATGAGATTTAGTTTACAGAGCTAGCTAGTTCACCATTATAGTCATTAAACATCAAAATAAGAAGATGAACCTAGAAAGTCAGGAGAGAACAAAACGTTTATGTTCAATATGAACAACGTACTTGGGAGATCCCGTAGAAGGTCCACGTGAATCATTTGGAGATGGATCCCCATAGTACTGAACTGAAATCCGAACACCTTGTGTTCCTCCTGACTCAGAATCTGCAGGTCGGCTTGCTCTGGATGAGATTCCTGCAAGGACAACGTTAAAAGATCATAAGAACCAAGATTAGATTTATTGATTTGTGGCTGCAAACTTGGGTCACTTGTTAAGCCAACACTAAACTCTCTTTAAAAAGTTAAGAAATTGTTCAGAAGAATTTTGATAACGGTTAATGCCTAATGGTAATGACAATTATCCCGTTTCATAAAGTTGTTTACTGGGAAAAAAAATTCTTCCAACTATCAACGCTCAAGTGAAATGATAATATTTGCTGTTAATGTAAAAGACTCTCCCAGAAAGGAGTAACTGTTGAGAGCTTGCAATGACCATCCTATATTATATATCAAAACACAAACGCAAAAGCAAAAACTGAACACGTTGTTTTTTAGAGAATACCACGACTATGGAAGAGCTAAATAAAAAGAAAGACAGTACGATAACTGAACCAAAAGAAGAACAACATAGAACATAGAATAAAAAATAAAGGAAAAGTACCAAAAAGAACCAAAATTGCTAAAAAGGTAAAGATGACGAAGAAAATCAGTGAATCGAAAAAACAGTAGCATGGAAATGGACCAATAAGAACCTAAACTACTAAAGGGTCAATATGATGAAGATGAATATAAGCATATGCATATTAAATTTTTCAGAAATACGGCTTGCTTTATGTAACCAATGAAGACAATTCAACAGTAATATATCAGTGTGAAACCAAAATACAACGAACCCAAAAGAAGGAATACATGCATCTAGTTAACAATAAGACATGCTCTATAGATTTGTACGTCAACGACCCCAAAAGAAGGATGCTGCAGTTCATTTATACACATGGAACAACCACCCAAGATACATAATGAAGAACAAAGTTGCATTTCACAATTCACAAATGCAAAAGGGTTAAAACAACAACAATCTGTTATCAGTGATCTAACAATTCAATTCAGAGATACAAGATGCTTGATAAAATTGCATAATCCATTTTTGAATCAAAATAGTATGGGGTCATGAGTTACTGCCCATACATAGAAAGTTGATTTTAAAACCGAAACAAGAGGAAGACATACATTAGAAAAAGACTTGAGTCATTTGAATCCTGAACCAATTCAACTCAGAAATACAAGATGCATGATAATCCAAATCACATTCAACAATAGAATATTACCTTGAAAGAGTATGACGATGCAAAAGAGGAACGTAAACACCATGAAAAATAGGTTACTACTTGATGATGATGACTTTGCTGTTTTCATCTTCTTCAAAGCCTTCATTCGTTCAATCCTCGCACGCTTCAGCATGACAAGTTCAGAGATATCTTTTATCAGTTTCTTATCAGCCGCATCCAATGATGGACCTCTAGGAGGTCGGGGAGGTTTGGGAGCCTTCTTATTGCTCGTCTTTTTACGCTTCTCCTTCACAGTCTTCTTCTCTGCAGAATTCAAATTCTCTGTTGCCTCCGCATTCATGTCCGTGACTCCCATCACATTCTCTGCGGAAACCCCATTGGTGGGTGGGCTACACAAACTCACTCCATTTTCACAAAGGGTTGATCCATCCACAAACCCACCGCATACCTCAGCAAATAGCATATTTGCTTGCTTTTTGGCACCTGAAACATGGACGATACTTGTCTCTTCTTCATTATAAGTCCCCCCACTCTCAAGATCAACTTCAAAATCTCTATCTTTGGGAGCTGAATGATCCATTACAAACCCAACACCAATATCTCCTATATCTGAAGACTCCAGATGACAAAATCCCCAGAATTCTCACAACACAACAAAAAATTCTACTAAAAAGTCAACCTATATGGCAAAATTTCCTCTTTACTAATAATATCAGAGGTCACAATAGATTGACCCTGGAAACGATCTAACTTCATAGAGCAAGAAAAGAGAACTTTCTAATTTAACTCACAGCCCAAGCCAAGATACCCAATAATTGATTGCAATACAATTAACTTCTGATTCACAACACAATTGCCTATTCACTAATCAACCAACCATGAATATATAAACACAGTACCCTGCATTTGATCCAAGCAACAAATTGTATCAATACTCGTCATCTGAAAACCCATTAAAGTTTTATATATTAAAATTAAAACAATAACCAATGTGGCTTAAAAATGGCTAAAAGGGGTCGGAAAAAATATGAGAAGGAACTTGAAAAGCTTGAGAACAAAGGAAGAAACAAAGTCACCGCAAAATAAAAAGTTGGTAGAAGAACTGCAAAATTTGGGAATTCAAATCAAATTAAAACAAACCCACAAGATGAAGTAACAAAACAAAAAGAAGCAGAGCCCTTTAAAGCCTGAAAACGCAATGCGAATATATGGTGATTGAAACCCAAAACAGAAAATTTAAAATAAAGGGAAAAGTTACCTTAGAGAGAAAGCGAAGAATCGACAGATCCGATGCAGACAAAGAGAAGAGAAGAGAAGGGAAGGGAAGGGAGAGAACCGGGAAAGTATTGGAACTTAAGAGACGTATTAATAGTTAAAGTAGGAGAAAAATACATGTATTTCAATTTTTGTGTTTGGAATCAATTTGTTCCATCATTTTTTTTTTGGGGAAATGACAAATGACCCCCCGTTATACGTCGAAAACACACGACCCCCCATGTTTTAAAATTGGACATTGGACTACCCCATTCATGTGTGTGATATGTAATACAAGGATGACACTAACCGAGAGTGTCAAAAGACGAAAATACCCCCACTCCTCCAACAC
>JAYMTK010004377.1:0-11175 GCA_036897405.1 Pelargonium myrrhifolium | reverse complement strand
ATGTGTATGAGGTATAAGGGAGAAAAAACAAACTAATTTTGGGACGGAGTATATGACCGGCTAGACGTGAAGAAAGTGGTAAAGCAACATTGTCAAATACTTCGGAGAATGAAAGAGACGTTTCAGTTTTTAAACTAATCAAATACACTATCTGCGTGAATTACCAATAATGACCTTCAAATTAGTTAGATAGGACCGCTCGAGATTGTTACACTATATGCATATGAGGGTATAAGGGAGAAAAAACAAACTAATTTTGGGACGGAGTGTATGACCGGCTAGAAGTGAAGGAAGCAGTAAAGCAACAAGTGACCAAACACAAACACAACATGATGTAAGTGTGTTTGGACTCAGCATATCTATAAACGTGTTGTATTCATGTTAGACTTGTGAAACGTGCACGAAAGTTTACGCAATTAAGGTTAAAACAACAATTTGATATTATTAAAGCATTAGCCTAAGCTGATCACTTTATGTCTTCTCTTATCTGTCTCTTCTCTCTCACTCTCAATCTTACATCTATTGCGTCTAAGATAAAATAGTGAAACCGAAGTTAACACACACGAAACATCAACACGGTTATTACACGTGTCCTATTTGAGTTCGATATTTGAGAACGATTGTCAAATTTGTGTTGACCCAAAACACAACACGAATGGCCAGTTCTACTTGGCTCTTTTGAACAGGTCTAATTTTAGACCTGAACTGACCATTTAACGGCTTGTTAAAAGCCGGCTCGTATATTCAAATTTGATCAGTTGATCCTAATACAACATCATCTCAATTTCATGCACATGATTGGACATCTAATGAAACATATAAAGATAAGAAAAGTCAAGTAGAGTTCAAGCAGTAGCGTGTACCTGTGCAGTACGTCCCAGCCAGCTGGTAAGAACCGAGGATGGACGACTTCAACAAAAACTTGTCTCCACCGTTGACAAAATTGGCTGACACCATCATCCCCATATTCACTTAGAAGATGGTCCACCACTAGCTTTCCATGAGGGCCGTGCCCTAATAACGATAATTTTGAATTATGTTTAGGTGCAGCTTCTCCATCGTATCTATAGGGTAAGTCAACCGATCCGTTCGGTGGATTTTCGCTCCCACAATTATCATCAGCACTTCCATTACAGGCATGTTTCTCTAACTCGGAACATAATGAGGGTATGCTCTCACCGTTTTCTGTTACCGCAAAATGCTCCCCATCTTCACTTTTGTCGAATTGTTCTGCCAAAGAAGCGCGTGAATGTGAACCGTCCAAACTTTCAACTTTTGGGGTATCTGGAATGCAGTTTTCGGTTGTGTTACCTGAATTATTTTCCTGCTCTTTTTCGCTCTTTGTAGAATGTTTTAGAGACAAGCCTTTCTTTTTCTCGAGTCTTCTTCTCTCGTGAGGACTCATGCCAACTAGCAAAGCTCGTTCTAAATCTTCCTCGGTTATCTCCCTTCCTCCATAGTATCTCATTACAGTCTACAAAAGAAAATTGAATCACGTCCATATTCTTCCAAAAGAACACACTTTAAAGTATTGAAACGCTAGGTGTTAAATACAAGTGTTCGTGGAAATACAAATAGAGAATTAGATCCCGGTTACTCGGAAATATCATCATATCAATCAGTTTGATCCATAATTTAAATTATAGGAAGAAAAAGTAAAACAGAACCAAAAAGGCATGCCTGTACCTGAGTCAGTTCTTCGCGGCGTTTGGATGGCATTCTCGGCCCATGGCGCAAAAGAGCCATTGCAGCTATCCGCAATTGTAAAGGAGATACACCTGCCTCCTCTAAATTTTTTGATTCGGATGACCCTTGGGGCTGCCCTGAATCCACTACTTTACGAATGAACAGTGGAATTCCAAATTCTTTGGCAACTTGTTTCTTATACTTCTCAGCTGCTGCATGAGCGATCTCGTGACAGTCGACGCAGAGTAGGACGATATCGTGAGAACGGTGACTTTTCAAATGCTCGGGGAAGTGCACTCTGTAGCATGAGGGAATTACCCGGTAACGCAAATAGTGACTTTCTTCTCCACACCCGACACAAATGTTTTTCTTACTTTGGATGTAGAAGTCATTATCTTCATCTTCGGGGCGGCCTTTTGGTTCAAAAAGGAGCATTATGGCAGGCGGGTCTTCATCAACAAGTTTTGCTAGATCTCGACGAAGATACCTGTACGATAACAATGATGATTACATCAAATGCAAGAACACAACAAATTGTAGTTTAGGAAGAGATAAAAGTTGATAAATTTAACTAACCATTCCAGCTTTCGACGATCACAGTAACATAGCAGCCTTCCATCGTCTGCATAGATTCTACAGTTATGATAAACTGGAGATTTGCAGGAGAATTTTTGAACAAACATCTCTCGAGAAGACTTCCGAGCAACTTGCTTCCGTTGTTTATACCCATTTTGTTTGGGAACTACTTTATTTGTAAGCTTCTGGTTACAGTTTACCAATAAAGCGTAATTAAACACAGACAATGGGCAACCCCCATTTCCAGCTAAGTGCTTTTGAAGGATGACTGGCAATATATCATCCGGGCTGTGTATCTCGTCCTGCCACAGATAATTGAAATCATCCAAATGACTGCAAACAACAGGAGATGGAGATGAGAGAAAATTTGAACTCAAAGAATCCACATTTAGATCAGCTTCAGCAATGACGCTACATATTTCTGCGGTTGCGGTGGGAACTTTATCTGCAAGAGCAATTATGGCTTGATCTGATAACACATATCTCAAACTCTCATCATGCAGTCGGGCCTGAAAATAGGACACATACCAGAGTAAGTTTAAATAACTGTAGTGGAGTTTCCCGCGCATCCTCTCCATGATAATAAATACAAGTGCAGATTAAACAGTTAAAACACTAAAATTTGATTAGACATAGATGGATGTTTTGTTGGGGAACAGATCTAAGATCACGGTATAAAGAAGTGCAGTTTCTTTAGCAAGTAAAGAAGATAACCCAAAGCTGGGGAAGGAGACGAGAGAGAAGGTGCAGAGGACCAGACAGCTGCCTGCCTGGTTACTCGGTCCAATTCCATGCCAGCTACCCTGATGTCAAAGAATCCTAGTCATAAATAACTTAACTTTTCAAATATTGCGTAAACATAATTGCGCATACAGAGTGAGATTTCAATGTCAACGACTTCGTAAATATCAAATATAGAGCAATTGAAGTACATTTCAAAGCTACTGGTGTAAGAAAATTACTCAAGTACTAGACCAGGCCTGTATTTCCTACATTCTTACACAGAGGCATGGCTCAAACTCAGAGTACAACTTTGACAAGCATTTTTTTTTATAGATGCTAGCTTGTTTAAAGACCATAAATCAAAGAGAGCACTAAACGCACCATTTTCTGATAATATTGGCTATATCTACTGAGGCTACGAAGTTAGGGATATCTTTCATGGAAAGAAATAAGAATCTACTGGAAGGGAAGGAAAATAAGCTATAATACATGTTATCTTTGTTAGCCTTAGTTTTCAAGTGCTAAAAATTTAAAGCATATAAGGTTCTGAGATAAAAATATATTGCACATTCTCTGCAGTTTTTATTTAGTAATAAAGTAACTTTTAAACTCATAGCTAAAATTATAGGAACTGCTACTAACCATTACATCTCTCCATGCACACAACCGCCTCACAAGATCCTGAAACTGGATTTTAAGAGAAAATAGATGGCATTAGAATGAAGAGTTTCCTGCTATTGACCTACAATATTAAGGAATGAATCAGAAAACCTGAGTTTGACAAGAAGATGAAGAAATGCCTCCTTGACCATTTGCATGACGGGATAATATTGATGAGGCAGCAGACACTCCTGGAGGAGCCTCAATCTCTTTTGTGTAAAGTTGCATACAGATCATGTTTGATCGCCGACTAGCCTCGAGAACAAAATTGAATTCGTCATCGGGAGTAGATGAGTTTTCTGAGACAGTAATGTATTCAGAAATCTGCTGCAATGATAGTACTTTGTGTGTGTGTGTGTGTGTTGGGGATATTGTTATTTAAATACTTGTACAATGTTAATGGTATGAGATTTTTTCATTTAGTTTATCTTCATTCCAACATAAACAAGATAAGAACCTTCTGCCTAATGCCCAACTTGAATAGAAACATACCATTATCCTGTTGTTTGAGCTCAGTTATTAAACAATTTGCAATGAACAGTAGATAATGTGCATCTGTCCGAGCATACTCCACCATTTCTTCTGAGAGTGGGCGTTGTCTCCAGTCCTCACGCTACAATGCAAGTTGAGAATACATAAGCAGCTATATAGTATATTCTACACAACATGTATCTACACAGATCATCAATGCCCAAGTAAATTATGCTTGTAAAAGGCTTAACAGTTGATGGATGCTACATTATCTCATCTAAATCATTCTCAACCCAAAAGCATGGGCAATTCTGTTAACATGATACACAAATTAACACATGAAACCAACCAACATAATGAATAACATGTTTTTGAAGCCAAACCTGCAACAATTTGTTTGTGGCTACATCGCAGTATGTTTGAAGCAAGTATGCTAGTGACTTCTGTGGTTTTGAAAGCACGTCACATGCCTACAATGTTGATATTAATTCAGAACAGCAGTTGCCAAACAATTGTTGAATGTTCTTACGATATTTCAGTAAACAAACACATAACAAAAAGATATTATCAATGATTCACGATATCCACGGCAAAGGTGGAACAAGAATCCAATAAGCTTACCTTTGCAGTATCAAATAAATTAACAACATATGTATGGAAGTCTCTCTGTAGCCATATAATATCATTATCAGCCCCGTGAAATACCTAAACCACAAAAACTCCCATTAGAACAACAATCACGACTCTTGTAACTTAACACTAAAGATCACACATTCATCTCTCTTTCTTTCATTCAAATACTAACTAAAGTTTACATCATGAATAAGTACCTTACATATACTTGGATCAGCAAAAACAGGTCGAAGAATACCCATTACATCATGAAGCGCGATTGTGTCCACCAAATAATCTTCCTTCTTCGTTGAAATCTGCTCAAATTTGAAACAAAGACCAAAACCGATGCATCAGAAACAACACACTACAAGCTCAAATTCGAAGCAAAGATCATACCAATGCATCAAAAACAACACACAGCACAAGCTCTAATTAAAACATAGACCAAAACAAATGCATCAGAAACAACACAACACAAGCTCGAAATAAAGACTACAACCAATGCATCAGAGACAACACACGGCACAAGCTCGAATTCAAAACAAGACCAAAACCAGATGCATCAGAAACAACACACTCAACAAAAAGCAACATTCAGTACCAATACCAACCTGTATCAAACATGTAAACCCTAGGAAGGACCTTAAGCTATGCTGTTCAGTATCAACACCAAAAACCTTCTCCTTACTCAAAACATCCACCAGCTCCTTCAATTGTGCCTCTGTCTCAACCCAAACATACTCATCACTCATCGCCAAATCAACCTCATCTGTCACGAACTTGAACTCAAATCTCGTGTTCTCTATCAGAGCTGAGATCTCCGATACGTACGGATGCGATTTGGAAGAATCCTCTGCAACAAGGATCACAAATTAACCAGTTCTTAAGCTACAGAGCCTGCTATGTTACTACAGACAAAAAAACATTACACTTACCGTTTTCTCATAGATTTTCCTGCATTTTCTCAGCAAACAAACAGAAAACGAGGTATATTATAAGCAAATAAATTTGAAAAAAAAAGGGCGAACTCGAACTCGAATCTCATGTTCTCTATCAGAGTCGAGACCTCCAATTCATATGGATGCGATTGGGAAGAATCCTCTGCAACAAGGATCACAAATTAACCAGTTTCTAAGCTACAGAGCCTCATTATGTTACTACAGGTAAAAAAAACATTACACCTATCGTTTTCTTATGAATTTTCCAGCTTGTTCTCGGCAAACAAACAGAAAACTAGGTATATTATAAGCAAATAAATTTGAAAAAAAAATGGACGAACTCGAATCTCGTGTTCTCTATCAGAGCCGAGATCTCCAATTCGTACGGATGCGATAGGGAAGAATCCTCTGCAACAAGGATCACAAATTAACTAGTTCCTAAGCTACAGAGCCTCATTATGTCACTACAGGCAAAAAAAAAAACTTCAAACCTATCGTTTTCTCATAGATTTTCCTGCATTTTCTCAGCATACAAACAGAAAACGAGGTATATTATAAGCAAATAAATTTGAAAAACAAAAAACGAACGAACAAACTGTACCGTTGAGCTTCGAGTGCTTGAACGGAGAGTACGAGTTGTCTGCCAAGACGCGCTTGAAGGAGTGCTGTGGCTTCTGGTCGGAGTGCAAATAACACGGACTCGGAGGGCTTTTCTGGTTCCGGCGCCGGTGGTATCGCGCGGCAAAGAAGACGGCCAGTGCCGCGAAAGAAGCTACACAAACCGCGATTCTGAATCTCGCTTTGTTCTCCATTTTCGTCGCTGTGTTGTCGGTTTCGAGCTCTGATCTTCACCGATTGGATCGCAGATTCGGTGGTGGTTGTGAAGAATTGGAGGCGGAGGAGGAGACCGAGTGAGGCCGCGACGCCGCTTGTTCTAACGTACGCGGGAATGCGTAGTGCGCTTATGCGGCTACTGCTTGGACGTTGATACTAGTGATGGGCCGGACACAAAGCCCAATAAGGATAGTAGGTCTATGTATGGGCCTTTGGAGCAAGCCCAAGGTTGTTGTCCCCGAGCCACCCTTCAAGACCTGACAAAGAACCTGACGACTTAGTAGATACTATGAGCCACCCGGTTCGTAGATTACCTGACTAAAGAGAATTCTACACTAGAGAATTGAGCCACCACGTGGTGAATGTCATCACTAACAAGGCCAAAGGCACTAGAGTCTTCTCCTTCCGTCTTCAAACTCGAAATTACCTGGCTTGCATCGGATTCAACGATAATGTTCTGTCATCCTCTTTCGATAAACGAACTAAGAGTTTCTTTAATGGTTAACGCTTCGATGAAACTCGGGTCTCGAGCAACTGACCACCCCATCCGCTATTATTTTTAGTTTTTAGATGTGAGCTTTTAATGATGAAATAATATTCTTTTAGAACTTGCTCTGATATCATGCCATGGTTAAAATTTATTGACATTGGTTAAACATTTGTATTTTATGATGGAATGATTTGTCAAATCATCATATGTTATCGCATTCTTGTAATCTTTTTCATGATTTCTCGTAGTGCACTTTTGGTTTGTTTGGCAGACAATTGTTTTTAATTTGTTCAGTAAATCATCATTTTTATGTCGCGTTGGACGAACTATTATCTTTTATTATGTTCTTGTGCATTTTTTATCATATAACAAACTAAAGGGTCACAAAACGCCACAACAATTATTGCTTTTGGTGATAATCAAAATTCAACTATCACCAAAAGTCTTATCCACACCACACTAAATTTTACAAGAATTGGGCTCACTACTTGTTTGACATAGAAAAAAGCCCGAAAGGTGAGAAATTGGTTGTTGCCCTAGTATTGATGCTTTCGGTGACAGACTTTCTGTCGCCCAAAAGTTATGCTTCCATGACAAATCCTTCCTACCATGCACTTTGGACTTTCCGTGACAAGATCTTTGATGGAAACCGTTACTGACTTTTCCTAACAAAATATGGATTTCAACGACGGGATAAACTGTCGCGTAAAATGAATTTTCTTGTAGTAGTGAAAGTAATTATATTGCCATGACAACTTACTATCAAAAGGCTTGAGATTCCAATGCCACACATCTAACCAACCTCCATGAATTGCTGTGGAAATTAGGTTTCAATCATCACCATTTGAGTAGCAAAACATGAATGTTAATTCCCAACTCCCAAACCCCAATGCCATATATGGTAGTGCACCAACACCAACTGGCACCAACCATCAAATCAATGAAAATGTGCACCCAAAAAATGTGTAACAAAGCCTTGTGGTTGTGGTCCTCTCCTTCACATTTCATCATTATTGAATTCTTGAAACTACCAACACTTGCATTAGTTGCATAAAGAGATGGAGCATATGGTTCACTTTGAGCTAATAATTCAAGATTGAGATGGGATGCAGTTCAACTTTAATTTAAACATGATGGTTTATGTGTTTATGTCATGTTGGTATCGACATGGAGAAGTCGTGTTTCGTATAGGTCAACAAAAATATGGTACATGTAGTAATTGTTTTAAAGCACTGAACACAAAAACGACATGATTATTTATAAATATGTAATTTAAACACGACACGTGTAACTAAACAAGCCGGGTTGACACGGCCTAACGTTTGGCACAACACGACTCAAAATGATACAATATCACAAATTTACCCTTCTAAACATAATTACGTTAACTGGTACAAAAAAAAGAAAAGAAGAAGAATAAGAAGAAGATAAAACTAATAAGACTTGATAGATTTTTCTTTTTTGGTTAATTGACTATTACAATAACCCATAATTGTGCGCGTTGGGATGTCGTGCATGTGTATTTTTTAGACTCAACTATGATTATTAAACGTGAACATAATTAAAAATTAAGGGGTAATTATATATTACTATCCTATTAGATTCCAATTTATCATGTTACTACTCTAAAGAATTTTGTCTTTCATGTAACTATCATGTTAAATTCAAATTGTGTATCTGTCAATTTTGTCCGTTAATTTTAACGAAATTTGACTCTCTCTCAGGGTAGTAACGTGATGGGAAAAAATCTAACAGAGTATGATGGAAAAAAACTTAACAGGGTAGTAACGTGATGGAAAAAAATCTAACAAAGTAGTAACATGATAAACCAGCATCTAAGAGGATAGTAACATGTAGTTACTCCTAAAATTAATGAGTTCGAAATTACTTATTTGCATCATGTCGAGTTTTGAGATGCAAATGGTCGACTCTAAGTGTAACAAACATTAACTAATCCTAACTTGAGAGTAACCTGTACGAGTTGCGAGTTTCAAGTTTCGTATTGAATTTTGATTTTTATGCGTAAAACATGTGAAATTATTCAATGCAGCTCAAAAATTGGTCAGATTTATTTCATGTGATTCAAAAACTCAAATCAACTTCCAAGTTAAATTTCAAATTTGTAGCTTTAGGTGCATTGCATTTGTGGATGAGAGTGTTTGTGTGAAACACCACATGGTGCATGGGCTCTACCTCACATTTATGAAGGCCCATTGAGAAGTTTTTTTTTTCTTTTTCAAAACAATGAGTTGTCTAATAAAAATGTGTGGGAATTTCTTTGTAACTTTTGTTATTTTGTTATAGGATTAATCCACCTAATTCATCAAAAATGATGATTATGGTTTTAAGTTATTGAAATTTCGAGTTTTCAACCAAATCATGTAACATAAATCCTACTAAGACCCCATGGGAGATAGAGTTTGCTATTCAGATTTCGAGTGATTTTGAGTTAAATATTCAAAAGTCCCAACATAAATCAAATCCAAAAAATAGTGTGAGTTGCAGAATTTGAATCGTGCTTCGACTATTATGAGAAAATTATGCGATTTTTATCATCAATATAGGTATTTAGTAAAAAAATAAAAATCCTCTATTTCAGAGTTGACAATGTAGATTATAACTACTAGCACACGAATTCCAATCCATATTTTTCATCTTTGAATTACGTTTATAAACATGAAAAACTTCCACTTTCGATGGTTGAATCAGGCCTACTGTAGACCCGTACGATTTGCACAAAACTCAAACTCAGTCCAAAATTATAGCCATCACTCTTCTAAAATCGAGATTCGAGTTTTACATGGAAATGGTATGGATATATTAGTTCGAACTAATTTGAAAAAAAATGACCGATTCTATTTTATACAACTCTGAACTCAAAAAAAAAAAAAACACACAATTTTTAGTTTATGCATATTTGAGTTCAAAGTTGTGACCTCCAATGAGAGTGTTTGTACTAAATTCCTATATTATAATGATGAAACTCACAAATTTTCATGTATCCCATCTAATTTGTTTTATAATCCAACCTTTTTGGTAAGTGGTCATATGTAGTCATCTTTGGGCTTTGTTGGAGTTAGGCACACCTAAGAAAGTTGTGGAACAAATTATTCTAGTGGTGGGTCCTCTAGTAGGTTATTATTATTTTTTTTTTTTTTATGCTTCTTATATAGGTTTTAGTAGTAGTATTATTTAATTTGTTATTTTTCCCTTTTGGGTGTTGAAAAATGAACACAAACAAGTCCTCTTTTTTTCCACATTCATAACTAAAGCAATGAGGTGCAATCTCCAATCATAGTCTTATCATGAGAGCCCACATGCTTGACCAAAGACTTGGAAAATAAAAGGAAAAAAGAAGAAGAAAAGTCCCATGATTGAAGGGGAACAATGGTAGTAATAAATTTGTATGGACTAATTAAGAAGTTAATTTACACAATTTGTAAACTACTAAAAATGGTCATATATGATGAGGATCGAACAAAAAAGAAAAGATCGAGCATCACACTAACTAATTTGAAAAACACATGTGATTAGAGTATTCGAATCAAAATACTTTTATATAACATAGATAACTATTTTGTACTGATAATTAAGAAGTTCAGACAATTTTGTAAACCACTAAAAATAACCATCTAGTGATGAATTGAGAAACATGCTAGAACTGACGAAATTAACCGATAAAAATAAGTGTGTTTTTCAATGTATGTGATTAGGGGACAGTCACCCACTATTTCCTTATCTAGCAGAGAGTCGGGTACAGTTGGGATTGTTGGAAAGAGATTGAACTCGCTAGCACAAGCTTTCACCTTGTCATGTCAATTTATTTTTATGTGTGATGGTGCTTTTAAGGATAACATACGCGGAACTGGATGGGAGCTATACGACTCTTAGGGCAGTCTTATTGCCAAGCTGTGTAGTTTGACTAGTGTGTCAAATCCGTACAAGCGGAATTGTGTGCTAATTAATCTACTTTTTCATGTGCTAAATATGGTGATTTGTCTAATTGTGTAATTTTGTGTGACTCTCTTGTTGTTTGTAAGGATATCAATCGTCAGCATTTTGAGGATCGAAGATGTTGGTCTGTTGGGAAGGATATTTTAAGCTTAATGAGTAGTTTGAACTATGAATTTTGTAAATGAGCAAACAGACAGGTTGTATATGGGGCTCATGATCTACCCAAAC
>JAYMTK010004376.1:0-11178 GCA_036897405.1 Pelargonium myrrhifolium | reverse complement strand
CCCCACTTCATCCAAATAACTCAAAAATCCCACACCATACTACTGATAAGAAAGCTCGAACCCGAGACTTAAAAGAAAATCTCAAGTGCTTAAAGCACTTGTCCCACATAACTTTGGTATCAACATCGTTTGTTTGTGGTGATGCTCTCTTTCACCATTTCTGAATAAAAAATATAAGAAATTAATCGTGGAAAAAAATGAGTACATGACCTATTCATTAATTGTGAGTCAAACTATGAATTTGCTCTGCATGATTTCTTTTTTCCTCCATCCAAATCTGATTATATAGTCAATCAAGAAATGTAAACTCCAATCCTAAAATACACTTTTAACTTTTCATTATCAATTTAGAATCAAAATAGTGAATTATTCCAATTGAGAAGAAGTTCGGAACAATTGAGAATAATTTTACAAGAGAATGGTGATTGGCGTTGCACCGAACAACAATTTGTCTTGTCCTACAACATGGACAACAAATATATATCATTGGCATCCAAGTAAAGAATGATGGATATAAATAGTTTTGATGAATTGTGATTTTATTTTATTTTTATCTTCACAATTACGTAATTTAAAATACTCGTATCAGATATATAATTGAAACAATATAGTCCTCAAGATTGATATTATTACTTGAATAAATAAAAATATGTATGTTTGAATATTAATTAATGATTGGCATTTGACAACAATATAAAGTCAAGGCCAGGGTTGGATAAGAAATAAAGATTGGTGGGTCAAAATAAGAAAGCTAGACGAATTTTAATTCATAACATAAAAAAATATAAAAACATAGAGCATATGGATATTGAATGAAAAGCAGAGCAAGACAGATATATATTGACTGACCCACCACAAACGCGGTTTCGGACCAAACATTAAAAAACAAAAGGCAAAAACAAACTCCTTATTATTTCGGCTGTCGTATATTAGATGAATTAAATTGTAACATGTGAGCTTATATATAATGTTTTGTTTGATTCATGAGCTCTCTCTCTCTTTAGTCTTTATCGTTTATCATCTGTTTTTGTACCTCCCCGCCGAAATGCATATATGCATGCGTGCATTACACACACACACACACTATATATTATGCTAAAATTAATTCGTCATATGTTATATATAATCTGCCATTTTTATATATAGCTTGAAGCTACGTACCTCGCCACACTCATTTTTTTTCGTATTGAAGTTAAGGTTGATTTGAATAGGAGACCGACCAGTCTGTTGTCCGAATCGAAAAGTTCAGCTGCATTAATTTGGAGTAAGCTTCATTGTATTTACAATCTCATTTCCATGCCTACCTCCATCACATACTGTTTTTTTTGTTTTTTTTTTTTCATTTGTATTTTTTTATAATATATTTTTAATAGTTTTGTCAAACACCAGGCCTGCTAAGGGTCATGTTCATCTTTTCTTTGTAATAAGATTTCTGGCTCAAAACTTGAAATTTACACTAGCATGTTCCTCCTCTCTCCAAACCATGATCTTGAGTTATAGGATAAATATCTACCTCATCCTAAGATAATTCAAATATATATTTAAGTTTTGTAATTAAAATATGGGTAAAATGTATATCAGTTGACTGATACAAAGTTATATCAGTTGCAACTTAACAAAGCCAGTAAGGTGATGACACCTCATTTAAAATCACTTATACCCACCCAAGTGAATTTGGGGGAACGGAGCGACCCATCCGGATCCATGATTTTAAATGAGGTGTCACCACCTTATTAGTGCAACTGATATAACTTTATATCTGTCAACTGATATACATTAAACCCCTTAAAATATATGTGTGTATATAAAATCATCCAACTCACTATGAGCCGGTAATATTTAACGTTTATTCATATGTATCGGTCAAAATGAATTTCTCGTCTACTTGTTGTGTCAACTAATAAAATAGGCACACCAATAATTAAATAATTTGAATATATTTCTAGTTATGTGAAGAAATATACAATTTATGTCCTTGCAAGAGTAAATATTGTCTTAATTAGTGATCATGCTATATATAGTTTTGCCATGATACATTTGATTCAATATTACCCTTTCCTTGCTACATACTTAATTCTTGTTAGATTTGAAGAATCTCAATTTATGCTATTCTTCCAAAATCATGATCATATAGCCAAATAAAAACTTGTTGATTATAACTTATAAAATACTTGAAAGAAAACAAGCTCAACAACAATAATGAGCACTAGCCCATGAAAACAAAAACAAGGAAATGAAGCAAACACATATAATCCAAGTAGATCATTATTGTTGATGTGTACTAATTAACTAGTATTTTTCAGAGTAATTGGTGTCAAATCCTCCCCCATCCCCATGCATGGAGCTAGAAGAGCTTCCAAAGCTAAAGAGGTGTTGAAAGGTTGAAGAAGATGGTGATGTGGAATTTGGTAGAGCTTGGGAAGCAAATGTAGCTCCTTGAAAACCAGCAGTACTTTGAAAATGATAATAATTAGGATATATTTGTTGATCAGCAACAGGTTCAAGAGGTTGATGATGATCAAAAGGCTGGTGATCATAATGATGATTTGGAAGAGAAAGAGAAGGATCAAGGGCGTGATTAGGAACGTAATTAACCGGTTGATCTTGATGAGTAGTGGTAGTAGAATTGGTAAAATGACCTAATTCAGTAGTACTCCTAGTAGTGATCATCCCTGCAGCAGCAGCAGCTGGTTTGACTCTTTGAGGGAAGTTGAGCTTAGCTTTGGATCCTTTGAATTTGAGAGCAGCTTTGTCATAAGCAAGAGCTGCAGCTTCAGCAGTGACAAAAGTACCAAGCCAAACTCGGGCCGCCTTGTTCGGATCCCGAATTTCAGCTGCCCATTTTCCCCATGGTCTTTGCCTCACCCCTCTATAGTTTCTTCTCCTCTTCTTATTCCCTTCAAAATTAACAATACGTACAATCTTAGCTACCTAGCTAGGGTTAATTTGGATCATATTAATTGATCTCCATATACATGATTCGATTTATAATGAGACTCAAACTTCTAATTTGCGATAATTAATATTGAGAAAATAGAAGCAATACGTCTATCTTTTGAGTCTTACTCAAAAAGAGATTGGAAATTTGATAAGACTCAATATAAATAGAGGACTAAGTTTGCCGGTTGCAAAACACCTAAATGAATGATTACGGAGAAATTTCTAAATAAATGATTATGGAAAAGTTTCTAAAGTTAAAAGCTTGTAGTTGCTGTATGAATTCTTTGAAGAACTATTGTTGTCCGCTGCTTTGGATCTGAAATCAGGTATTTTTATGTTAATTTGTAGTATATGGATGTAAACAAATTATATTTAAGAATTGTTCATTAATGTATATGCTGTTAAGTGAAGAAATATGAGATTTTGAAGCCCAAATAGTCACAAGAAACCCTAATATATATGCATGATCCAATTAATTATGGAAAAAACAAAGAATTAATATATATATATATATATATATATATATAACTTGGGAGAGAACAGAAACCATAACAAAGATGTTTTGTTGGGAGCGAGCTGATAACACATGATCATAAGGGAACAATAATATGTCCTCCTCAACCTCATCTTCCTTCGATGGTCCACTAATTCCTGGATCATACCCATGCATGTTGTTTCCCAAGATGATCCAGAGTTGTATTTTAGTTTACTAAGTTGTGCAAAGCACAGTCAGCTTAGGAAACAACTTAATTGGAATATTGCAATAATGGGAATGAAATAGGAACTATATATATATATATATCAGGAAGACCCACCAATTGATGAGGAGACTTAGGGTTTGCTTTAATTTGTTCCACTTTTTGTTTATTTGTATACTCATTTGGGACTAAGGACCAGATCTTAATTTTGTACCACAAATGTGAAAGTTGGAATTTGATGATCATTACAATATAAGAAGGATTATGACCTAATCAAGGAATAGGTCTTATGTTCTAGTGAATATGGTACACATAAAATATGTGTAGTGAGTTTTGATTCAAATTACTAGTGTACATAAAATCACGAGAGAGGTCATCACTTGTAGCACTTAAATCATCTAATATTAAAAAGACTCAATTTTCGGCTGATAAGTTTTTTTTTTTTTTTTGTCATATAAGTAATGGTTCAAATGTTTTAGATTTTTTTTGTAGGTTTCACCTTCAAGTCTCCACGGAAACAATACTTACTGCCGATAAAAAAAAATAATGGTTCTCATAAAGTTAATTTTGCATTGATTGGACTTAATTTAAGTTTCAAATTATCATATACTACATCCGTTTCAAAATAAGTGTCGTTTTAGAGTTTTTCACACATATTAAGAAAAAATGTTAAATGACCTTCTTATCCTTAAATAAAGACATAAAAATCATCATTACTTTTGAAGTTATTCCTACAAACTTTTCATCTTCTATATGAGACAGGAAAAATAAAATCATGACTAAAGGGTAATATGAGAAGTTCATGTGCAAAAATTTGTTAAAAGTAGAAAGTGACACTTATTTTGAAACAAAAATTGGACTCTAAAACGACATTTATTTTGAAACGGAGGTAGTATTATTTATTATATTATGAGAAATTTGCTAATAAATTACAAAATAAATAAAAGTAATCATTAGGAGACCTTCAATGTAAAATTTTTAAGTGAAAAATTACTAATTTTATCCTCAGCTTACTCAAATTTTATATATGTTCCACCTAAGTGATAATTGAAAAAGTCACTCATTTCATTTACAACGATGACATCTCATTAAAAACTTGAATTGTACGAGAAAGAAATTTCATAGTGTCATAATTTTATTAGCTCACTCTATTAAAACAAAATAATCATGAGTCATACTCTTTATTCTCAAATTATGAATAGAATTTCAATTGAAATATGCTAATTTTCCGTGAAAGAAACTCCTGCATAAGCTTTTGTGGAGTTCAATTATCTGTAACTAGGCTCCTAAGCTCCAACCGCCAAACAATCTGTAGACCTACATGTTTATAAACATTTCTAAGCAGGAGGCAAGTAGATAATCCAAACAATCACAAATAATAAGTTTTACTTGAGTTGATTCTTTACAGTGTCATGTTTCTCTAAAAAATTTGTTTCAAAATGAGTGTTCTCTTTCTTTTTTTCAACAAGTTAATTATACATGAATTGTCAATAAATAATAAGTACATTTTAACACATGATCATAAATATACAAAAATAAATATATCACCCTAACTAATTTATACTTCCTGAGTAACAGTCCATTGCAAACATTGTCAGCGGACACACTTGGTGAGTTGAAGACTTTAAGGAAACAGCCTAGGACTAACCAATTTTATCCACTTTTAGTGGAAAGGTGACGAATTAAGTGACGAATTAAGAAGCACCCCTTCTATTTCCATGTGCACCATACCAAACCAAACCACATCCATCAATCGGTCACCAAACTCTTTCAATGACAGCGCCGGAAATTCAAAATGTATTTACATTTTCAGACATGAATAGACCATTCCGACCGCCCAGACTTCAATGAATCCAATAAATAAAAGATAGTAGCTCCTTTATATTTGTACCTGCCATGTGAACAGGAAAGAGACCACCTGGTTTTTTTTGTTTTTTTTTGTTGGCCTCACTCGTGTATTATTCATAAACACCCATCATTTTCATGTAATTCAAAGCAAAATATTCTTAGATAACGAAAATTCAAGGAAGTTGTGAAGCAAAAGAAGCCACAAAAAAATTTGATAAATGGAAAGTACAAACGAGTATGGTCTGAATTTAGACATAAATCATGTGGCATGTAAACCACTAAGGTTGCGTTTGGGTTGAAAAAAAAAAACGAAATGATTCCCATTCCAAAGGCCTTTCTCATGAGCAAAAAAGTCTTGATGAATGAAAATCTCATTCTGATTACAATTTTTTAAACCCAAACGCTACCAAAGAAAATTACTTTTCATATGTACAATAGTTTTTACATAATCAAGAAGTTGTTTCTCGGGATCGCATATAGGTTAAAAATTGAGTCGGCAATTCTGCTAGAAGTGCTTGAACAACTGAAACACCTCCACCTGCAAATTCAAAGGTTACTCGCCTTTCCACCATAAAACCACAAAATTTACTACCCGACACAGATTGAGTAACTTACTATGTAATTCCCGGAAGGGAACAAACTGGACTATATCACGTGTAGCAATCCGTCCAGTTGTGCTTTCGAGTCGCTCTCCCTTGTCTGCATCCAAAATCTTCACCACAAATTTTAAATTTCAGAGAATTAGGCATGTAATTCAGTTCGCCAACCATTAATTGTTCACGGAATGAGCATCAAATAAGATATACCTCCATTTCTTTGAAATCAGCTCCTCCAACTCCCACAATGAGAATCGACAGTGGCAGGTCTGACGCTTTCACAATGGCATCTTTGGTTTCTTGAAGATCTGTCACTACTCCATCCTGATACAGTCGTAACAATATTTAAGAGCAAAGCCGCAGTAGGTGGGAACTAGAGAAATGGAGAATTATAATGCTTGAACATATGACAAATCACCAGCTGATCAAAAATATGACAAATCACCAAGAATAGAGAACCATCCTCGAAGAGAGGAAGTACAGAAAATTAAATCACAAAATGGCGGAGTCCAAAAGATCAAGTATCATTTAAGATAATTTAGGAATGGAGAATGTAGTACGCGTTCATCCACCCTAATGCTTTCCTTCAAGAAATAAAGAGAAAAATCTTACTGTTATTATCAAGAGAGTAAAGTATTTCTTTTCACTTCTTGCAACAGACTGTCTGGCAATTAAATCAGCATTACTAATGACATGCCCAAAGAGGGTTGGCCCTGCAAGAGAAACATTATGGAGAGCACTTGTATATGCCTTCATAATTCCATGGATCCCTTCAACCTGAGAGAGAGATATTATTTAAGTAAATTGACACACAAGCCGCTATTGCGAATATAACAGCAAATCAAAGGTAATAAAAACAAGTATCCAACAATTTTACCTCACAGTAAGTACTGCTTCCATTCAAGTTGAAACAATGAGAGACGGGACCATCAATTGGCCGCGCACCAAAACCCCAAGCAGGAAAACGCTTGTCTGAATCATAAAACTGCAATACCTCCCCAACATCAATGATTGCCTGGAAAGAGAAAAAATGACATCATATTTACATTGGGTCATGAAAAAAATATTAATACAAATTATAATAGAAAAGACAACCATTACTCACTCTCTGATATGCATTGGGGCGTCCTGAGGGATCAATATAATGCAAGGAATCAGGGAGGCGGGGATTTCCATTTGAAGCTGATAGGACAACAATATATAGAATTAGCCCATTAAAATATGTCACTACCCTACAACCTATATACCCTAGAAATGTCGAACAATTAAGTTCTGTTTTCTTTTCTTGGATACCGTGAAATGGTGACGAATGTTTTCCAGTTTTAATTTGTTAAATCAGGAAACATATTTCATAAAGAAACTACTTGGAACAGTGAAATTTATAGCATAAGTGTCATATATTGCTCAAGCTTTATCTTCCCTTTTGATATACGCCTCCACTCAATACAAGACAATTCACACAACACATACTAAAAAAAAAAAAAAAAAACAGTTTCCTTTGAATTATTTATGCATCATTTGATGAAACAGTACTATCTTGACAATCAATGCTACCAACTAAAAAGTTAATGATAAACTTCTTCTTTACAATAATGGTGTGATATTATGAAACCATAAAGTGTATAAGGTGTTTTGAGTAATCAGCTTGTGTTTAGTTACAAGACAGATAATAACTCTAATGATTATTTTGTGAGTCCAACCAAGAAACTGTTAAATTGACTTCAAAAGTATTGCAAGTTTCAGGAGTTCCATTTAGACGAATATATCAAATTCAAATTTATTTTTCGTTCTTCAATGACTAACAACCTGCACCTGTTGTTGCATGATGTTATGATAAATCAAGAAATAAAGTTTCAATAAGTTGAGCACAGCTAATATAAGGTCAGCGTGAAGTGAACAATAAATAAATGAACAACTGACTTGTTGAAAGTAACTCGAGTACTCGACTCAAGCAAACTTGATAACATAAACTGAATGTGTAGACAAGCACCTGTGAAATCAATAGCCACCATAAAGTTCAGTTCACATCCTCCAGCCAAGTAGTCCAGGAAAGTATGTTGAATGCTCTCAGAAAACTTATCTACAAATAGCTCACTCTTTAACATCTACATTAGAGTTAGAAAACATATAATTAGAGGTGAAAGCTTGAAGTCCTGGAAGGAAATTAACTCAATTCAGATAGTTAGAACCTTGTTGTGGTCCTTGTTGTGGTGATGACCAACAGCAGTTGGTACAAATAAGTGTTCTCCTTCACCACTGAAATGAAGCTTTTCTAATTCAGCTAGTGATTTCTGGACCTTCCTGATAAACCAACAAGCAACTTCAGATTTTAGACGACAGAGAAGACAAGAAAAATGGCCATAAGGGAAACAAGTCTATTTACCCAAGCAGATCGTGCTTGCCATTGCTATTGAAGTTAAAGCACTCTATTACCAGTGGAGTATCCTGCAGGTTAATATTGTAGAAAAATAAGTGAGCTAGAGATATGCATACAAATATGGCATATAGGCATCTTACAGCATATACATTACATTCATCTTCAATAGATAAAACGTTCCACGTGTTTAAAGGATGAATACTGATAAGAACTGAATATCAGTTATGACTTATGACAGACAAGTCAATAACAAAAATTCACATATCATAGCTCTCTTATTGAATGAAACAGGGATTATACATTGAAATGCCTTATTCATGTAAGTCCAATCCAGAAGGACCAGAACTACTACAAGAACCATGAAATGATGAAATAAAGCATTTTATAAGATAGAAATGAAGGTATTCCTACTCCACATTACACCAGATGTTTAGTACTTTTTTTTTATCAGCAAGCGTACAAACACTGAGGCTCGAACCTGAGACCTCGAGGACCAAATGAAATCAACCACTTGCCCTACTAAGTGTTTGTCCAGATGTTTAGTACTTAATGCAAATTTTGGCTTCCCAATGAGAATTTGATCGTACTTTGCTTCCAACTTGTTGAATAGTCAAATATACAGGCTTCCATGTTGGTTTGTGATCATTGTTTATGACTTCTGTTTTGCAAACAGGAATTGCGATTCCGCTCTCCACAATTTTTGATATTACCAAGAATGGGTCCTGCAGAACAAATCAGGGCATGCATCAAAACATCACTGAACTCAGTGTAAAAGAGACTAAATTAGGAAATCAGTGAGCCCATACACTTTTTGAAAAAAGGTCCTTGGATTCCAAATCTGAACATCTGAATATTATCTCAGTTGTAGTTTTTGAGCTGATGCATTCCTCGGCATGAACAGTAAATTTTCCACGATTTCGATGACGAGATGACCCAGTTGAATGTTCTCTTTGCACAAGATCTAAGGTCACTGATCTGTTTGATTTGGTGACTATCTGTAAGAAAAATGTGAAGCAATAATATTGAAAGGAATATATTCAAATATTGATCTCATTTAAATGTATCGGACAGCATGAGGATGAAGGACATATAACTTTTAATTGATCGCACTGAAGAAATTAAAATCATGAACTCAACAAAAGCTGCCTTCTTATCATCACGCAAAAGGGAAATAGAGGAACAATAAAAACACGAGAAAAATGGCTATCTGTCTAATGCACTCTCAATATCTAGTTCCTCCACAGTAAATAAACTAAATGAAAACACCTAAAAGTAAAAGATGTCGTTCACACCTCAGACAATGCACAAGTAGCTTCGCCAAGAGATTGTTGTTCCTCCAGCTTAAGCATCTGCATAAGTTAGGAAATATTAGAATAAGCATTTGGGGATTTCATGACCTTAAGTAGAAATAACATGAAACCACATTACTGCATTCCTCAACATACCAAAAAAGAAAATCCATATCACCCACATCACATGAGCACACGAACATCACTCATTATCTTTTTGAACATTGTTTAAGATTTAGAATGTTATCACTGACCTAAAACATGCACAATGGGCAAAGTGCTTAAACTCAGTAGGCTCGATTTTGTATATCAATGAAGAATCAACATTTATAAAACTGCATACTATGTATACAAATTTCAAAATAAATAATTGAGTTGTACAGACAACTAAAAGAATGTCTACTACGTCAAAAATAAAAATAAAAATAAAAATAAAAATAAAAATAAAAAATCTACTTAATTCTGAACTTCTGATAGTAAATGGAAGTCCTTGTATTTCCAAGCACAAAATTCACACTGTAACATAGCATATAATATGTTCTGTGTGTGTATAACTATATAAGAAGATAAAAATTAACATCATAAAACTGCAATAAAAAAGAAGCCTTAGCATGACCAAAAAAAAGCTTTACAGACATGACATCATGATAGATATACCTTTAAATCTATATTGTGAAACTGGGTGTCAACATCATACACATGAAACCTGTGATAAAAATAATCCCAGAGTACATTAGAATGATACTGACAATTCCACATTTAGCTGCTGGAGCAAGAGCAAAATGAAGAATTAGGACTTACACCAAAGTTTGTACGACCTCAAATTGATAAGTGATTGTATGTTTTTTTATCCATACTGGGCTCAGCGAATTAAGAATTACTTCAGTACGGCCAAGCTCCTCAAGTGCTCCATCTCTTCCTTTTGTATAAACAACCACCATTGGATCACTCTAAAGCAAACAAAACTCATTAGGGAACAGACAAACTTTTATGCAAGAAGAATATTTTGTGGCTCAAAGATGGAGGATGAGAACCAATTAAATCAAGGCATTATAAAACACCAAAAGCAAATATGGAACTGATTCAATATTTGGTTTGCAACATCCACAGTCTAATGGATCAAAAGTCACTACAAGTGTCCCACGATACACAACCATGTAGCCACATGAAAAATATGACCAAAGTTATATATCCATGTCTACCACACCAAGATTTGGTGCATTCACATTCTTGAATTAAGAGTTCCCCATACCTAACTTTTGCTTCATATATAGGGGGTCTTCTCCAAGCTACAATTTTTATCGTTTCATGTTAAATTTAAGGGTAAATTACGATTTCCTACCCTCTAAGTTTCGCTTGTGACAATTTCCTAACCTTAAGTTTGAATGAGATTTTCCACTACCCTGAAGTTTCAAAATAGAGACAAAAAA
>JAYMTK010004375.1:0-11179 GCA_036897405.1 Pelargonium myrrhifolium | reverse complement strand
GGGATATTTTTTCTTGTCCCGCCCCGTGTCCCGTTCGGGTCGGGACATCGGATTCGGGTTAGATTGCTATCCCAATTGTAGCTTGTTACACGCTCTCAGACTGCGCGTGGTTAAGGGCTAATCAGAAAGTCTCCATACTGTCATCGCAACAAGTGAAGGGCGTCCCTGTTTATCAAACTCGCGGGCGTCCCGATCGTTTCCGACTTTCCGCCCCCAAACCTTCAAAAAATTTCCCTCACTTTCTTTCATTTTCTCGCCATCCAAACACACCTATACTCCAATTCACCTTCATAAGGTAATTTTTATTTACAATTAATTCGTCAAAAACTGCATTTATTTTGCATTTTTTGGCATATGAATCAGCTCCAGCAAAGCATTCTCTCTCACTCCAATACCAAATCCTCTCTCTTTATGAATTTTCCTTTAATATCGATTCTCTAGTAAATATATCAGTTTCTTCTTCTGATTTTATTGTTCTAGGTTTTTACCAGGCTATGGTGGAGCTTGAGAGTTCCAGGTGCAGTTCTGATTTCTCAGGCAGCTTTTCTAGTTCTGATTCTGTTCAGGTAAAACCTCTACAGTTCCGTCTTGATCATTTTAGCGCCGTGAATTTTTAGTACTACCTTTTGTTTAAGTTTGTTTTTGTGCTCAATTGATGAAATCTACGTTGTTTTAGAGTTTTTGTAGTTTGTATGGGCTCAATCAGTGGGAAAACTGTGATTGATCTATGGAATTGACATTGCTCTATTGTATTCTATGTAGATGGCAATGATGAGAAGCTAAATGTTTGGTTGGATCAAAGTGATTAGTGACGTCAATTGCAATTGTTTGAATGTGTATCTGTTGGATTGTAGGGGTGTGAATATCAATTTACTTGATCAGGTAGTGTAATAACATTGACTGTGTTGCTCTGGTATGCTTGTGCTTTTGTGGAACTACGATAGAATGTATAAGAAATTGACAAATTTTAATCGATATCTGAATTCCCTGCTCGAATAGAAGCAAAATGTATTTGGGATATAACAGGAACCCTAACTTGCAATTTTGTAACATCCCTAATCATACTCCTTAAAACGGGAAATTGATTAATTTCATTATGTCTAAATATAGTTAACCCTCAGTTTGTTGAAGTTAATCCGTAGGTTCTTATTCTTTTGAAAATTGGAATACAGTTTATTACCATTTGTAGGTTGATCACCAGCTATATTTATTAATCGATTAGAAAAGTAAGTCTATGAATGTGCTTATTGTGGATATGATTTCCACTTAACAAAGACCATGAGAATTAAATGTTATCTTGACGCGTCTGTCACATTGGAGTTTAGACAAAGGTTTCTTCAAATATGGAAAGGGAAAAATGATTTCTTTTAAGGTTACTTTACATAAGCAGTTCTTCTCCTACCTTGACCTTCAAGTAAATGTGGTTAAGTAGTTCTGGTGCTCAATTTTTACTAGTTTTTGTTCTTCAGCCATTTTTTCCCCTCTAGGTTTTTTCTATCTGCCATTGCTGATGGAAACTGAAGGTCAAACCGAGCTTGCAGTGCAAAGAAAGATGCTTCCTCCAGCACCTCAAACTTTTAAAGATCGCGAAGAACTCATACAATATGTTCGTGATTTTGGTGCTGCTCAAGGATATGTGGTGACTATTAAGAAGTCTAGGAGGGACAGAAGAGTCATCCTTGGTTGCGATAGAGGAGGTGTTTACCGGAACCGGCGTAAGATTGAGGAAAGTCAGCGCAAAAGGAAAGCATCTTCGCGCCTTATAAACTGTCCCTTTGAAGCTATAGGTAAGAAGGAAGATGATGAGTGGGTACTTACAGTAAAAAATGGGGAACATAACCATGAAGCTTTGAAAGACATGTCAGAGCACCCCTACAGTCGTCGCTTTACTGAGGAAGAGGTTAGGCAGATCCAACAAATGACTGAAGCTGGTGTCAAACCGCGTCAAGTGCTTAAGACTCTGAAGCAAACTAATCCAGAATTGCAGTCGACTCCAAGGCATTTGTACAACCTCAAAGCTAAAATTCGCCAGGGAAATTTAACAGGTCAGATCCCTATTCATGCCTTTTCATTTACAAGTAGATCACGTGGTGGTGCATTGTTATTGTCCCTTTACTTGTTATTTCATTTATGGTTGATGTTGATTAATTTGGATAGATTGGCAATTAAGCAGTTAGTGATTGACAATGATAAGTGATAACTAAGCCAAACTGTGATGGGCCTTATGATATGAATATGATTATAAACAGCTCTCTCTCTCTCTCTCTCACACACACACACCATTATTTGATTAGTTTCTCGGTCTTGCAGAGAAAAGTTTTAAGTCCTGGAGACCAAACAGATCTGTTTCCTTAAACACAACTTCTTCTGAGGCATCGTTCAAAGAAACTTATCATCCAGTAAGTTTGTTGTGTGATCGAACTTTTCATTAGTGTACTTGGTTTCAACTTTTTGATGGTACACTCGCTTGTCCCTCTTTATTGATGAATTGGCATATCAAAGTTATAACTCTTGCTTAAACTGAAATGTAGCTTAAGGTTCCTAATTTTATTGGAGGGAAATTTGTGGATTCACAAGGCGGTGCTATAGTTGATGTTATAAATCCTGTAAGTGCCAGATGCCATAGATTTCTTGATATTTAAGTCTTCCATTTTGTTCTAGTACTTGTGTGTCTATTGACTTGTTTAACTTTATGTGTTAATTAGGCAACACGAGAGGTCGTTTCTCAAGTTCCCTTAACTACCTATGAAGAGTTCCGGGATGCAGTTAGCGCAGCCAAGCAAGCTTTTCCTTCATGGAAAAACACACCTGTTACGATTCGACAACGCATAATGTTCAAGCTTCAGGAGCTTATCCGCAGAGATATAGTAAACATATAAAAATTTACTTAAATACTTTTCCTTTTGGTGCATTTGTGGATATTGATGGACCGTGCACTTAATTTCCAGGACAAGCTTGCTATGAATATTACTACAGAACAGGGCAAGACTTTAAAGGGTGCTCAAGGAGATGTGCTCCGTGGTCTAGGTCAGTTGTAGCATTTATTATGATTCAAGGAGATTGATTACAACTTATTCTGCATTTTTGTAACTGAGTATTCTTGGCTTTCTATTTATTATTATTTTTTATATAGAGGTAGTTGAACATGCTTGTGGAATGGCAACTTTGCAAATGGGGGAGTTTGTCCCTAATGCCTCTAATGGAATTGACACATACTGTATTAGGGAGCCACTTGGTGTCTGTGCTGGGATATGCCCCTTTAACTTTCCCGCAACAATTCCCTTGTGGGTAAGTTTTCCATGATTGATGTATCTTTTCTTTTGTTTTCCCTTCCTTTACCCTTTCTATTTCGTTAACTAAAAGATTTTGAGTGGTGCACCTCATTACACTTCATCTATTCTGGATATATCAAGATGCTTATCTCTTAAATCTTATGATTTTGGACTAGGATAGAAAATTTAGAAGTGTGCCGGACATTGATACTCTAAAGCATTTCGGCATTTTGTATTATAGACCAATAGACCATAACCTTTGCTTGTGTACATTACGGTGATACATGTGCACCATATCTTATGTGATGTTCCATATTTTAGATGTTTCTGTTTACGTAGTGTAGAAGAAGAGGGACTAAAGTTACTTCTGTTCTAAAAATATCTGTATGGCTTATGCAGATGTTCCCAATTGCTGTTACATGTGGCAATACATTTGTTCTGAAGCCGTCTGAAAAAAATCCAGGTGATGCTTACCTTTCTACTGCTCCATGCTCATGTTGTTGGTTTGGTGCTCTAAACCACTTGATGAAAATTTCTGGAGATATCAACTTCTAGTGAACGAAGTGGATTCAGTTTTTATGTTATTCTAGTTATCAGCACCCTATGTTATTAGCTGCATAGTAGCTGTAATATGTGAAGATTTTATGCAATTAAAAACTAGAAAACATTGTGGGCTAGCATTCTGAACTGATTTTGCAGAAGCTGTCTAATTGTGAGGGCAATTGACAAATGATAACAAAAGTCTGTTGAATTTGCATATGCTATGCTTCCCAGTGACTTCACGTAAAGCATATTTGTGTCCATATTTCTATTTGTCCATGTAAGATTACCACTATGGCATATCAGTTATTTTTTGGCATTCCACATAAATGGATGCATTTTCAGATGCATAGTCATCTTCCTACATCTGTTAACTAGTGCACCTCTATGGAGCACTGTAATTTCTGAATTGTATTAGCAGTTTAAATATGGCTAATGTGATCTATTTTTATTTTTTTTTGTTGGTTCAGGGGCTTCAATGATACTTGCAACATTAGCAATAGAGGCAGGTTTGCCAGACGGTGTCTTAAATATTGTTCATGGAACACATGTAAGTTTTATTCAAAATCGTTTGCTTGATCATAATACATTTTGTAGTGGGTTGTGCAACTGAAAATTTTAATTTAGAATATTAATTATTCCATGATTTGTTACCACATAAGCTGCGTAAACTACATGCGATAGGATTTAGGTCTTGCTTGCATCCAATGTGATCATATCCTTTGCAAAATATGAATTCATGATTGCAGTTACGGTTAACTTTCGATTATGTATTTAGCCTGGCTTTGACTTCAATTCTTTTTTTGGGGGTGGATTTTTAACAGGATATTGTTAATTTTATATGCGATGATGATGATATAAAAGCTATATCATTTGTTGATTCAAGCGCCGTAAGTTCTCTTTCGTATTGTTTTCTTTGTGCTTACAAATATCATGTACTTTCAACCTTACATGTTCCCAGCATCTTTGTTTGATGGAGAATTTCATTTTTTATATCCTTCTATTCCTTCAGGTTGTTTCATTGTAATTTTCTGTGTAACTGACCTATGTCATCAATTTCCAGACTTCTTTGATAGAGTTGTCACTCAGAGTCTATCTATCTATCCAACTTAGATATAGGTGTACAGAAAATTAAGTTTATGATATGTTCTGCATATATAATCATGTAAATATTCTAAATGGCCCTGAACAATAGGTTTTTTAGTTTCTTCCATTTATCACTTTTTAATCATGACCTCTTTTGTGATTTAATGTTGTTGAACTTATAAAACTATCTTGTTTTGTCTATTTTCAAGGCTGGCATGCACATATATGCTAGGGCAGCAGCTAGGGGAAAACGTGTTCAGGTGAATTCTCTTTCTCTCTATGCCTCTCTTTTTATTTGAAAATAAATTATAGTTAGAATCTCATATTCTACTGCAACGGTTAGCTGATTGATCATGTTTGAATCTTTAGTCAACTATAGGAGCAAAAAATCATGCAATTATCATGCCCGATGCAAGCATGGATGCTACTTTGAATTCTCTAGTTGCCGCAGGCTTTGGTGCTGCAGGACAGAGGTGCATGGCTCTCAGCACTGCTGTCTTTGTTGGAGGTTCGGCACCATGGTATTACGATTCATTTACCTGAATTTTTAAGCATCTTGTTATGCATTCTGTTTTCTTTTTTGGATTTGCTATCTCTGGTTTTTGCAACCTAGTTTTGCACCGTGTTCCAGATTTCGTATGATACTCTAGTTTATTCCCCCCTCCAGCAGCTTGTGATGTCTTAATAACCTTTTAGTTTCTGTAGCCTTCTATTAGTGATAGTTCCATAACAATAAAATTGTCTTATCGTGCATTCTCATAATAACTCTACTGTTTGAGATTAGATTGCCTTATTTCTCTTGTTGATACGTAGCATGTAATGATGCTTTCATGAAACTTGAGTTGTTTGTGTCTATACATATATCAACAAGGGTGCTTCATCATGTATTTCCAGGGAAGAAGAACTCGTGGAACGTGCCAAAGCACTTAAGGTGAATGTTGGAACAGATCCCAGTGCAGATGTTGGTCCAGTGATTAGCAAAGAGGTACATACATACCTCTTGAAACATACCATTTAATCTGTGTTGCTACAATTTCACAAAAATGAAATATACTTTCTGTTTTTCTAACTTAAAAGTTAAAACTTTTTATCATATTTATTAAATTGTACTATATTTTATTACCAAGATTCATGTATTTCTTAAGGTAATGGTGCCATAGCTTGACTTCTGCATTTTCAGGGTCGTTGTTTATCTTTTTTTTTTTTGAACATTCAACTATGAGTTTGTTTTTATTTCTTCTTGAGATGCTTGTTGAATTTTCAGGCAAAGGATCATATCTACAGATTAGTACAGAGTGGTGTTGGAAGTGGCGCTAGACTAGTTCTTGATGGGACAGATGCTCTGGTACTACCTTTTCTTTCTTATTCATTTATTTAAAGTTACTATAGTACATTCTCTGCACCTAAGTCTGAGTGATGACAACCCCTCAAACTTTGAGTTCGCCAAATTTTGCTCTTTCTTTCTGCGGTCTGTATGCGTTGTATAAAGTCAAATTCTGGGAATTGTATGTCATAAAATTAATGGAGGAAATGTGTAAGAATTCAGTTTGGAGATACTAATAAGGCAGGGTAGGCTTTAATTAACATGGGAAGAAGTAAGAAAAGGCATGATAACGCATAATTGAAAGGAGGAGATAGCATTAGATAGGATGTAGTGGAGAAAAATACGAGTAGAAGATTCCAATGAGTTTTACTAAAAGGATACATGTAGCAAACATAATGTCCGGGAAATGGTCTGGTTGTTGCTTGTCTGTACATCATAAAATTTGTCTTGTGGTTAAAGGTCCATGGATTTAGATTTGGGGCAGCTTAATTTTGCCATATCTGACTATTCTGAACCTACGTAGGTTCCTGGATATGAGAATGGGAATTTTGTTGGCCCTACTATCTTATGCGGTGTGACCAGCAACATGGAGTGCTACAAGGTATTTCTTCCCATGCTTCTTTGCTTTATTTTCAGAATGGATGGGCTTCAGTAATTATGATTCCTAGTCAAGAAGAGTTGAACCAAAGATCTTGGCATATTCTTGACAGCACTGTATCTTGTGTTTGAGCAGGAAGAGATTTTTGGACCAGTCCTCCTTTGTATGCAGGTATTGCTTTCTCTCTCTCTCTCTCTCTCTCTCTCTCTCACACACACACACACACACACACACATATTGGAAATTGGTTGACAAGTTTTTTCTTGTTTGTTGACAAACAGGTTGACAGTCTAGAAGAGGCCATAGCCATTGTAAACAGAAACAAGTACTTCTCTTAACTCTACATTCTTTTTGTTTTTGTTCCATGTTCTAACGTCCCACTCAGAGTTGGTTGAATTAGTTTGGGTGCCATTGCATTTGGATGTTATGAGAAAATTCCCTCCCTAAACTTAAAACTCTTGTATAGCTGAACTTTTATGATAACATGTTTACAATCCAGATTCATCCGTAATTCCTCCATCTATTTGTATGTTCATTTTATTCATCTTCCATCTTCCACAGGTTTGGAAATGGAGCTTCTATATTCACAACATCTGGTGTTGCTGCGAGGAAATTTCAAAATGAAGTCGAGTCGGGGCTGGTAACTCTTTTGCGTGAAAAAAAAAAACTGGAATTGTATATTGGAAAAGTTATCACGAGTCACTCTCTTTTACCTAATATTTGGTCTCTTACGCCCCCTTAGTCTCTTACTGTTTGAAACAAGGCAAATGCTTGCATACATACATATTACATACATACCCATACATAGGTTTCATGTTCACAAATCAAAGCCTGAATAGACGTACATGCCTTAAATTTCTGGCTTTATGAGGCTGAACTTGTGGGAGATCTTGTGATACAGTCTGCGAGAACATCCTCGTGATAGTCTAATTGTTCTTTGACTACATTTTTCCTTGTCACATGAATGTCGATTTCTGACACGAGTTTGATCCGGTTCAGGTTGGCATCAATGTTCCTGTTCCAGTTCCGCTGCCCTTTTCTTCATTTAATGGAACAAAGGCATCTTTTGCCGGTGATCTGAATTTTTGTGGTACGTACAATCCCTCTCTCCACTCATCCTTTTGTTAAACTTAGTTTCTTCCCAAACCGGGTAGCATTCGCTTCTCAGAGTCGAGTCCCTGCGACCCCATACCATACGATAATAGGGTACCGTTGTGAGGCAGAAGGTTCTATGTACCTTTTGCTTTCTGTTTCGCTTGCTGCTTTACTTTGTCTAACCCGTCATCGGGCACCTTTTGAGTTATGAATGAAACGAATGCGCATGGTTTTGAGTTCTTTGTTGTCCTCTTCTAATTCTAATTGCAGGCAAGGCGGGTGTGGAATTTTATACCCAGATCAAAACCATAGCACAACAATGGAGTGATTTACCTTCCCTAGGAATGTTGTTAGCTATGCCTCCGTCATCAAAAACCGAAGTGACCAGGCGAGGAGGGTCTTCTGCTTTACCTCCTACATCCAAGACAGGCTTACCTTCTCGAAGACTATCACCAGCAGCCATGCCTTCAGAATCTGAGGTGGACTCAGAAAGCCGTGCAGTGCCACTGGCGTTGCCAAACCCAGAAGTCCGAGAAGTGCCTCTGGCGTTGCCTTCAACATCAGAGAGAGATCTACCAAGTCGAGAGATGTTTCTATCTATGACTCCAGCTGCTACAACACGAGATACACCAAGCCAGGGCGTGACCCTAGCCACGCCCCCAATATCCGAGAGAATGTACATGCCTCAAACATCTCAGTGGAACGGAGCCTTACCCGCCTCGTCTCAGCAGCCCGAAACCACTACTTCCGAGAGGATTTACATGCCTCCATCTCAGAATACAGACGGGACTAGGGCTTACCCACCGCCAACGGGTCCGGTAACTTCCGAGAGGGTTTACATGCTATCTACACCTCACGTTAGCGACGATTCTGCTATTTACCCAACTTCTGAGAGAGTTTACATGAATACAACATCTCAGAGCACTGATATTGCATTGCATCCAACTTCCGAGAAAATATACATGCCGGCGACATCCCAAAGGCACGATAGTATCGCGCAGGGCTCTCAACAGGCCGATCCCGTGGCTTCAACGACGTCTGAGAAGATGTATATGCCGCCGGTAGGTCAGAGAAATGCAGGTATGGCACCAACAACATCAGATAGGGTATACTCGTCCGCCGGAACAGCTCAGACTCATAGGATGTACCCACAAAACCCAGTAATTCCAATGGATGACTTCAGTAGCCAAGGAGCATCCCATTCTTTGCCTACATCTCAGACTCAGAGGTTGTAGCTCATTGTAACATAGTTCAATACTATTTATTTTCTTGTTTAGGAGACTCAGAGAACTTTTTTTTTTTCTCTCTTTAGAACCACAGTTTTAAGGTTTAAAAAGGGGGTTTTATTTTAATATTGGATTCATGTGTTTTCTCTGAATTGAGTGGAGTGGCTTGTGAGTTGTGAATTTAGGGTCTTTGGTGGTTTTGGAAAGCCAAGTTAGATAACTTATTCTAATTATAGTTTAATAAATTATATATAGAGTAAAATGTATATCAGTTGACTGATATAAAGTTACATCAGTTGCAACCTAACAAAGCCAATGAGGTGATGACACCTCATTTAAAATCATTTATACCCACTCAAGTGAATTTGGGGGAGGGGAGCGACCCGTCCGGATCCATGATTTTAAATGAGGTGTCACCGTCTTATTAGTGCAACTGATATAAACTTTATATCAATCAACTGATACACATTAAACCCTATATATATATATATAATTTAATTTAAATTTACTATTTTTTTTTTGACTAAACCTAAACCAAATCAACGTGATCTTGTCACCAAATTTTATCCACGTACTCAGGTGAATTTGTGGGAGCGAGCGGCCCGTTGGATCCAAAAAATTTAATGATGCGTTACAACCTTATTGGTTGTCGCGCAACTCTCACTATCGGTGATGAGTTTTTTGGCGACAATTAGTTTTGAACTTTTAGTGACGAAATTAGAACTTCTTTTGTGTAAAGTAGGATTTTTTATAGTATAGCTTATAGGATTAAAATCTTAATTTATTTTCTTCACATATATATTTATATTTATATTTATATTTATGCATAAATTACTAAATATATTGAGATTATTATTATATTTTAGTCAACACTAAAAAATGATTAAAACTAAACATATCATTACAAAATGTCGAATTTTTATTACAAGACATAAAATATTTCTACCAACTTGCAAGGCCAATAAAAGATCAAGATCTTGACTTAATTTTTGTCTACTGGGGCTCTACCTGTTAACCTTAGATTTTATATTTGACAAGAATAAGATGCAATATTAGAGGGAAAATATAAATACTCATTTTGAAGTTAATTAATACTCCATGCATCTTAAAATAAGTGTCATATTTTTCTTAAATTTTTGTTTTAAATTTGTGTCATCTTTTCTTTGTAAATTGTCAATTCTGGTAACACATGATAATAGAGATACAAAAGTAAATATACCATACTAACTACTTTTTTTAATTGTTTTCAAAATAAAAACAAGATTATTTATTTTGAGACGGATATAGAGTATTGTGCATTTCTACTTGTATATATTCTTATAAACATGTGTTGTAACAAATTTAATAGATAATAACTAACTAATTATAAAAATAATTATCGATAATTGATGTATAATTTATTTTCTAAAATTAAAAACAAAATCGCTTGTTTTAAAATAAATTAAAATGTAAAATGAATAAGACACTCATTTATAAAAGTGACGGTGTATATTGAATATTGCTTCAGTGGCCTATAGTGAGATTATGTGTTTTTTTTTATTCTTCCACTTTCTTCCTTTTTGGGTATTTAATATAAAGCAATCAGATCAAGATCTTACGCTTTACATTAGGAATCATTCAACAGAATCAATCAGTGTGAAAAAGAAATATAAGACTTTAGATTTCCAATTTTCAGACAGTGATTAAGAGGATGCTTTCTGTCCTCTTATCACCTACAATATATATTGGTATTAATTTCCTTCAAATAATATAATGATATAAAGTTAGAGTTGCAAATAGTGAGACTCACTTGTCTAGGTTTGAGTGTGATGGGTAATATAATATTCACTACAAGAAAAATCGCGATCTGTGACGGAAGTTTCTGTCACAAATCACTAAAATTCTGTCACAAAATTTATACTATGACGGAATTGTGACAGAATGATTTTGTCACTGTTCATGTTGTCACAAACGCTTGTGACAGAAAAGTCCGTCACAAATTCTGACAAAATATCATAACTGTGACGGAAAATATGATTTCTGTCACAATTTGTGACGG
>JAYMTK010004374.1:0-11179 GCA_036897405.1 Pelargonium myrrhifolium | reverse complement strand
TAATCTAAATATCCACATCATCAAGAAATTAACCAATACAATTTTGACACGTCATCATGTTTTGTCCACCTAGACGGTCAACAGTCCACGTAAGCGTATTTAACGAAAAAATTGACGAAAGTTGACGGTAGATACTAGATTGGGTTGAAAATAATAGTCTGAGTACTAACTCTGGTAAAATAAAAGTTTTGGTACTAGACTGAGTTTCGCACCAAAGTTTGGGTACTATTTTTGCCTTTATCCCTTTGTTTTACAAACAATTACAAGTGGACTTGCATATATAGTGTATATATTGGCAGACTTAAAAATAGGCAAAAACAAGCAAAATGAACTTGCAAACAATTATCAATGCAAAAGCTAGCGTTTAACATGTAAAAGTTGCTTTACCAGATGCACATGAAACACATTTTCCCCAAGACAGAAAAGGCCAAAACTCAATGGCAACCACTGAATACAAGAGTAGAACAGCTCTTTCATGCATCGAAATATGTAACTAGTGACTGTTAACATTGACTCAAAACTTCAGAACGGTTCATGACAAAAAAGGAAGTGTTGAAGCCTAACAAAGTTCCCAACTCTCAAGTATCAATGCAGTTTTTCACTTAAGAAAAGTACAGGCAAGAAACAAGAAAACATAAGATACTAATGCTGTTAGGAGTTCTAGTGTCCACATTGGATTTATAGAACTTGTTGGCAACATTGGTACCACCGTAGATCCAAATACCCAGCCAACTACAAGAGCTCCAAATCTGCGATGGAAGAAAGCAACCATGTAATTAAACAAACAAAAGAGAAATAAGGTTGCAAATTTGGCTCATCAGTCCACGTATTCATAGGAGTTTACCCGATAAATGAAGCTCTGCCCAAGCTTTTTGCCTTCTCTTTGAGAAAAAATATGCAAGCTATCAAGGAGACTGCCACCTGCAGAAAAAACAAGTTCCCCAGAGTTAACTTTAGTGTAGTAGACGAGAAAAGAAGCGTATTATGATTGATTTAGATCAGGTGAATCAAAGTGAATTGGAAGATTCAAGCACAATCGTATGAAAGTTATGAAAGTAGCTGTATGATAAATATCAGTTATTATTAGTCAAAAAATAGTTTGAACTCAAAAATCTTAAGTAGTCAAAAATAATAATTACGAATTTTTATCAATACGGGTTGAGACAGATTTGATCTGATCTAGTACGTCTGGCCTCTGACAATCTAGGATATGAAAGTTAGCTTATGCCAATTTTCATTTATAACTCCGTTTATGGGAGAAAGAGGACATTAAAGAAACACATTAATGCTTGTATGATATCATATGGGCTGGTTTACAAACTATAGGAACAGTTCTGCGAGGCAAAATGATGCAAATTCTAATTATTTTGTTCAGCTGACTATGAAAAAAGTAATTCTAACATAATAACTTCAGAACAATTATCTCAGAACCTTTAACTTATTTGTTATTGAATTTAGTTCAACATACTTGATTCAGTTCTAAACCACCAAATCAAGAAGTGGACAACATAAAAATAAATCTAAAAACCGTATCAGAATCAAACCAAAAGATTGCATAAAACTTAACAGCTTTTTATGTAAATCACGTTTATGCAAAATTAAGAGAACCAAACAGATAGATTGCAGAAAACCTAGCAGGATCAATTCCAACATTTTATATCCGGGATCATTATTTGAAGACCGCAACTTTGGCAGTTAGTCTATTTTATTTTGGAATAGTTGTAGCCTCTGTTTTATATAAGCCTGTTTATTTATCTTTAACAAAATTGAACTTATTTAATCTCTTTGTTAAAGGGGATCCTAATAAGATATATGGGGACAGAATAAGAAACCGGATGTATGATTAGTCGTATAATCGAGGTTACATACAAGCCCAAACAACCCATCTATCATATATATTCAGTGAAATATAAAGGCATACAATAAGTACCGTAGGGGCAGGTTTGACAATATAAAGGCCAATGTAATTTGTGTTTATTATTTAAAATGAATACATTGTAATTTAGTGAAATATACCTTGTAATTTGTATTCATTATTTAAAATGTTATATTTATCAAATAGTGTCAAACTGTCAATATAAGTTGTTGTGAAGAAACAGAGAACAAACCTGGAAAGCTGGTCCACCTTCGGCTGAGTTCATTATACTCCAGCCACCCATGAAAGCAAAAAGAAACAATCTTCTGAAAATAACCTCAACTGGAGGAACCTCCACAAAACTGAGCAAGCCTTTAACCCACGGAGGTGATTCCTCGACTTTCTTCTTCAGCTTGGTTTTTAAATTTATTTTTGTTTTCTTCCTTTCTCTAAAGCTAGCCATTAATAATTTTTCAAAAGCTTCTTCGATTGATTCTTCACTTCTCTCGTGTCCAGCATATTGCTCCAAGAGAAAATTGCGTGATCCCCAAATTTCTTCCTCAGAAGCATACGGACTTACTCCTAGACGCCTATATGGATCCCAAACACTGATTCGAGGAAATTTTTGAACATTACCTGCCAAAAAAGAGGATCAAACAACTGACATGAGTTTCAACGGCCAAATAGAATAATGAAGAAACCACAAAAATGTTTGGAATACTGGATGCGAGCAAATTTCACAATCAATTTACACCACAGGGCCACCAATAATCAAAACTCCCACTACATGTTGATTCCATGCACTGATTCTCATGAAATTTAAATTCCAATTTGTCACAATTTTAAAAGTAAATCATGAAAAAGAGAGTTATAAGTAAAGAAATAAGAAAGAGTTAAAAATATTGACAGTGAGTCGCATTCCTATCAAGTAATAGTAATAAAATATCACATTTCTATTCGTTGAAAAGGCCAAGGAAACAAATTTACTTTGTAGTTCAAAGCCTTTTGGTTATATGGTCAAATTTAAACCATCACAACGTACTCTAAATGATTATGAATGCAGAATGTACCATAATATATGGATATCTTATATTTTCAAAATAATAAAGGCAACAATAATTTCTAACGTCTTACACATCAAATTTTAATAAGTTATGGACACAATATTTTAGACCTCTAACAATAAATAATACTCCTTCCGGCCTAAAATGTGTTCCACTTTCTCTATAAAAAAAATTGTCCCAAAATAAGTGTCCACTTTGTGCTTTGGTAAGTAAGTTATGCATAAATACAAACAATATCCCTCATATAAGTTAGCAAAAACACCGAAACTTTGTTACAACAAGAGTACATGAGGGTATAAAGGAAGAAACGTAACTCTAAAAAGAGACGGAGAAAAAAGATAAGGGCAGGGCTCTGTGCCGACAAATACATTGGGGCGGGTGTGGGTATTAATTTATGAGGTGGCATCTTCTTGTTGCCTTGGTTGAGTCTCTAACTAAATAGTACTTAATCATCATCGAAATTGGACAGTAGACACTCATTTTGGGACGGAGGAGTATAAAGAATGTTGTTACTTCTAATTCTCTTCAAGTGATGATGTTCGCAAAATAGTGAGCTAAATTATCCAAAACCGAGTCAAATCCGAAAACAAAGAAGCCTATCAATTTAAACTTAGCTCCATATCTTGCCATATCAAAGAGAAGAATAACTGCAATTTTATGGGGTAAAGACTAAATGCAAATCCAGAAGTTGAATTAACATGACAAAAGGACCATAAAACACCCACTAAGATATTCAAGACCATATTAAAAATCCAAAATTTAATTTAATTTAATTTTTTTTTTTTTTTTAAAATCTCTGCAGATGAGCCACTCAGCTTAGAACACAAAATATAGAACAAAAAACAAATGGGTACCTCCATAAGGTGTATCCACCGAGCATCTAGGGCTTCGAAGATGAGACAAATGCTTCGGAGAATTGCTGATATTCTTCAAACGAGAACTGCAAAACAAACATACCAAAATCTTCAGAAGTAGCAGAAGAACAAAGAACAATACCAATTAAATTGAACTGAATTCATAAGAAAATTTATTAGGTTTTGCAGCAAGAAAAAATCAAATTGAACAACAATTGGTCATGAAAAGGAGATTTTGTTACCGCTTAGGAGGAAGAAGAGGAGTGGAGACAGTGGGGTTCGAGAGAAAAATCGCAGCCATGTTGTTGATTCGGGTGAATGCGAGCGTTTGGGATAATAGAAGGTCAGGTCAGAGCTGGCCCTGGAAGGACCGCTGATGAAGAAGATGAATATTTAGTTACGGGATGGGTCTATATGCTATAATGCGCAGCTATGCGCACAACAAACCACTTTCGTTTTTTCTAGACAGACAATAAATAATACGGAGTAAATAATGATCTCCTCGTTTCCTCTTGATTTTTTAGTAAGTTAATTGTGATAAATTGTCACTATTATACTTATAAGAAGTTACTTAATATATTTTAACACATGATCATAATAATACAACAGTAAATACATTACATTATCTAACATCTTCTTAACCAACACTCATTGAACCAAATTGTTAATAGCCTTTTGGTAATTCTTGGAGGTCTCGAGTTTGAATCTCATCATCAGACTAAGTGATTAACCCCTCTTGGTTTTTCTCAGGGATCTTAGGTTTGAGTCTCATCATCATGAAGTGTTGGTATAAAAATAAAAAACTAACTTCTCTTTAATTTTTTTCAAAATAGAAATAATGACACTCATTTTGAGACAGATGAAGTATGAAATAGGTAAGACAATTTGAACCCTAATTTTGCGGGTACTGAATACTCAATTTGCATTTGGTTGGATTTGAGTTGTATTAGATAAATCCTATTAATATTTTCATCCATCAAATTGTACAAAGAATAAATAATATAAGATGCGGTGGGTTATGTGTTGGTCAACGGTCACGTGAGTTGTTTAATATAACTGAACTCGCACGTCAACAAAATAATTGAATAAAATTAATTATTTAATATATTTTAAATCCCACGTCAAACCACTTAACAGAAAAATTGACGGAAACTAACGTCAATAACCATTTTGAGCCATATTTACAAGTTTAGACTATTTTAGGTTAAAAAAGTTGAAGGACTAAATTGGGTACTTATGACCAAACTGAATCTTTTACCTATAAATTTAAATATGTTTCCTAATTGTTATCTTCTTAAAAGGTTCTTATATACATACATATAGGGATGCACACGGTCGGTTAACCGACCGTGGAGCTTGGCATGGTGCACCGAACCGACACATTCGGTTTAAAGATTTAGTGGACCGACACGGACCGACTAGGACACTAGAACTGCACCGATTTGGTCGGTTATTTCGTCGATTTAGTTGGTCGGTTTACAATCAAACCGAATTGAACTATGGGCCTTAATTTTGGACAAGCAAACCTAGTGGGTTAAAACTTTAAGCCCATACATAAATTCCTGAAAAATTCCATAATTCACTTCAAAATCTAACTGTCTAACGATTAAAACATAAAAACAAACTAACATATTAACTAAATGATGTCTGAGAATCACAAATAAAAGGTTTACAAATTTGAAATTAAACTGCACAAATTAAAGAAGAGAATGAAGTTCCACTGTTTCAGATTTCTTATTCATCATTCATGGCTTCCAACTTCAAAGTTCCAGAAATTAGATTCATGGCTTCTGATAACTAGTATGTTGTACTAGTTATTCAATCCTAAATTATGCTTTTTGACGCTACTTCCACTCTCTTTTCACCTTGAATTTGGACTTCTATCGCTTGTTTCATACGAAAACGCACTCCTTGCTCTCTCACTCGCTGATTATTGAGAATTAGTGATTTTGGCTCCAAATTGATGTATTTTGGGGTTTAAAAGCTTATTTGTGTCGAATAATCCTTTGTGGTAATGTATCATGTTTAATTCAGGTAATGCAAGGAAGTACGAGGTACGAAAGAGAGATAAAGGAGTCAAGAGGTCACTAATAGGCAGAACAGAGAGATGTGTCGCGATACACGAAGAAGATCTTTTCAAATTTTGAAAAAGATTGTGAAATCTTGCAGATCAAAGCTATGTGTCGCGACACACACCTATTTTTTCCCTATAAATAGCAATCTTTTGGCAATAAGAGATAACAACTTTGGGATTCGATTTTGGCACTTTTATTTCGCCTTTTGGCTCTGAATATAGAGAGATACAAAGAGAGAAATCTTGTATAATACATTTGGAGAGGCAAGGAAAGAAGGTTATATAATCAATAACCCGGATTAACAACCTGGCTTCATTTCTAAATCTTTTAATCTTTGATTGTGTTCTTCTCTTCTTTTGCAATTGTCACAATTTTTACTTTCATTCTTCTGGATATTTATGATGTTCAGATTGATGCAAGTTTCTATTTTTAGTTTCCTTAGTTTGTCTATGAATATGAGGAACTAACTCCCATTTGGGAGAGATGTTATTGATTGTTGAATTCATGAAATAGATTTGGGTCAATTGCTTTGATTTATGTTTTTGTTTATGTTCTCATCATGGTTTGTTGAGTTTAATGCTTGTGAGTGACGTAATTAACCATGAGCTCAATCATAGTATGCATATCACTCTTAACCGAGGATATCCATATGGATCAAATTGTGTAGTAGAGTGAGCATTTTGTCTGTAATATGCCTAAGGACACTCTACGCTCGTTACATAGTCAGCTTCATGCTAGATTGTATATGAGCTCCTCTACAGTAATATGCTTGGGGACGCAATTATCTCAATGGGACGTCTTGGTATTCAATTTAATTCGTGGTGACCTTACCACTATTAGGCCCACGTGTTTTTATTAACTGAGTAACAAACAAAACATAGAAATCTTAGCACGTCTAGTTTATTTCCATGAATCAATGTTTAATACCGAGTGCATCCCAACCATTCCTTTCTCAAAAGTTTACTCTACTTCTCTCTCAGTTGTTTTTACTTTTGCAATCATTTCACTAATTCATATTCACACCGATTTTCATCAAACCATTTATTTGCTTTAGTAGAATAGTACTTGGATTATTTCATAGAAATTTATCGCGCTACCACGCTAATTCACAAAAATCAGGATAATTTTAGCCAACGAGAGAGTGACACGTAGCTCACTTGACCGAGGGTGGGTTTGGATGGACCTTGGACCGGGTCTCAGGTTGAATGAAGATTCGAACGAAGGACGGGCCAACCACGCGAGCCTCGCCCGCATACGAGCCCGCAGAAGCCTCGCCCACACAAGTCTCATCCGCACAAAAGCCCAAATCTCCGCAAAGAAAAGGCACGCAAGGCCAAGGCAGGAACGCCCGAGCCCTCACTCGCGGTCGCATCCGGATCCGCCTAAGGCCAAGGCTCGGCACGAACAAGATCCACATGGATTAGCTCCATGTGGATGGTCGTCGCATGTCAAAGTATCCCTTTGTGGTTGGGGATGCACTCTTGGATTATGATTTACTTTTGATTTTATTTATGAAATGGTTTTATGGTTATTGTGTTCTTGTGATTTAGCTATTCATAATGCTTGCTTGATAGTTAAGTCGATTATCTTGCATGATCATAGAACGAATAATTGGATTTTTGGTTGATTCAATTTATTTGTTTGCATCATATCACTTGGGTTAAGGAGTTTGAGTGTAATCCTACTCAAGCAATTTAATCGCCCTTTAAAGTTAGGCCTAAAGCTAGGGTATATGTATTTCCTTTGCAGTAGTAAGCCTAGGAGCGCAATTGCATTGGCGATAGCCAATACATTTACTCTAAGTCTCAATTAGATTCGATCCATGGAACAATTGAGTGTACATGATGACTTGGGCAACTCAATACTATAATACCATTGCATTGTAATTAATCTTTAGTAGTTTCATAAAACGAAAGTGCATCCCAAACCACCTCTTGTGTAACTTGGTTGCTTGTTTATTTGCTTGTTATCTTTATTATTTTGCTTATCTTATGAAATACCTCTCCAGATTAAACCTTTATTGCTTTCTTAGATAGAACTTCATAGCCTAACTTCTACACTGCCTACCGAGTCCCTGAGGATCGATATCCGGACTTCACCTTCCATTACTACTTGACGGCATTGGTATACTTGCCGGAGTCGCACCAAATTTTTTGCATCGTTGATGGGGACTTCGATATTAGGTAGCTAGAAATTAGAGTGAAGTTAGTTGTTATTTTGTGCACCACTGCTAATCTCATAGGGTAGCACTCGGCCACTCATGGCCAACCCCTCTCAAAATACACAGGATGCAGGTTTCTCAGCTGGGAGACCTACACGCGAAGAGGAAATGCAAGCCCTTTCGTTTGGCACTTCTGTTGGAACACAACCATACATTGACATTGCCCAGCAACGTCAATTTATGCTTTGGCAACAACAGCAGGAAAGTGTTGCTACTGTCAACCAAGGATTCTGGAAAGTACCCAGAAATTCTTGGTCGCACTTGTATGGAGATTGGAATCCCAAGGTGCCGCAGCAGACAAGTAGCTTCGAGTTGAAGCCCGTTATGATCACGGTGATGAGCACAATGGGTAAATTCAACGGTGAGAGTGGGAAGAACCCACTAAATCACTTGAAGCGGTTTACCAGAATGGTAGGAACATTGGGATACCCTGAGGTTGACCGAGATACCCTGTCTCATAATTTCCTATACTACACTCTTGGTGGTAAAGCCCTCGAGTGGTATTATTCTCTTCCCCTGGACGCAATACCCACATGGGAGGTGTTAGTTCAATTGTTCATTGATAAATTTTCTTCATGGGAAGATAGAAGGAAGTTGATTAGTGAAATCCATAACTTCCAACAAGTTATGTGAGAATCTTTACATGAAGCTTGGAAGAGGTTCAAAGGGCTCATTGAAGGATGGCCAAATCATGGTATATCCGCGAAAGACCAAGTCTGTACCTTCTATTATGGATTGAATCCCACTTGCCAAAACATCCTTAATGCTTCAGGAGGAGGTTCATTACTGATCTGGACACCACAAGATGGAAAGAAAATTATTGAGCGGGTGGCCTAGAACAAGATTAATGATGGAGCTAGTGGTGTCAACATTGCAGAAGTGCCATAAGCCATGAAGACAATTCAAGAGCAACTTGGTAGCATTTTGGAAAACGAAAAGAAGTTGTTGCAGCCTGAACAAGGATTGGGATCCATACAAGTGACACCTCAACCTTCCGCTTATATGCTAGACAAAATGATGAAATCATTTATTCAGACGGTGTCACAAGTACCTCACAATGGATACTCCATTCAAACTCAGATGCAAATGGAGCAGCTGCAGCTGGTCGCAGAACGGAGGAGCCTAATTGAGCAAATAGAATAGATAGCCCAAAATGTTGAGGCCATTGCCTTGAGATCCGGCAAGACATTGCAGGACCCGACTATCGGATCCAAGCCAATTACAACACAGTCTAAAATTCTTGAAGAGGAAGAAGATCCAGAGCCGGTTGAGGACCCCCAAGAAGAACCAGACCCAACCTGATCAAGTCCACGCAGTAGAAAAATGTGGATAAAGAGAAGAAAAGGGAAGAGGAGATCTTACGCCCGCCCCCGCCTTACCCCCAGAGGTTAAATAAGGTAAAAGACGATAAGCAATTCCAAAGATTTTTGGAAATTCTTAGAGAGCTCAGTATCAACATCCCACTTGTTGAAGCCATTGAGCAGATGTCAAATTACCAAAAATTCTTGAAGGACGTCCTTTCCAAGAAAAGAAGGATGGAGGAGTTCAAGACAGTGCAGCTGAGAAATGAGTGTAGTGCTCTTCTTCAATACACTATGCCCACCAGCAAAAAGACCCAAGCAGCTTCGTAATACCATGCAATATGGGAGAGAACAAACAAGTAAAAGCTCTTTGCGAGTTAAGAGCTGGAGTGAATTTAATGCCTCTCTCCTTTTATAATTCTCTAGGCATGGGAAGATCGAAGAAAATTACCATTTCCCTGCATTTGACAGCCAGATCGGTAGTTCACTCATAAGGCGTAGTGGAGGATATTTTGGTCAAAGCAGGGAAATTCATTTTCCCTTCCGACTTTATCGTTCTTGACTTCGAGGCAAACTAGAATGTTCTTCTTATTTTGGGAAGGTCGTTTCTAGCAACTGCTGATGCGGTTATAAATGTGAAGAAAGGTGAGCTGAGCATGAAGATGGGTCGAGAAAAAATGACCTTCAACATTTTCACCTCAATGACCCATTCAGAAGACATCACAGCAAGTCCAATAGGAGTGAAGGCAATAGCCATGCTAGATCAACAAGAGACGACATTGCTACTAAATTCGGACCCTCTGAATGGATTCCTACAGGGCATTACAAACTCTTTAGATTCAGATGATGATTTAGCAGAGTTGGAAGAATTATTTAGGCACGTTGAAACAGATAAATAGGACGAAGTCTGTGGGTTTGCACCATTGAACCAACTTGAGAGTAAGGGTACAAACACGGAGCTTGCCATAGAAGAAGCTCCTGCCATGAAGCTTCAACGATTGCCTGAGCACGAGAGGTTAGGGCTACAATATTGGGCGAGTGTTCCTTGTGATTTAGGGGATGCAATGAACCTCATGTCGATGGAAAATTACAAGGAGTTGGGCAATGAAGATCTAAAAGCAATTTCGTCAACCTTCCAACTCTCCAATGGGGAAACGATCCAATCGATAGGAAAAGTGCAGGAGTTATTGGTGAATATAGATGTGGAGAGTGGTCAACACGGGTTTTGGGCTGACAATGAAAGGGGTAATTTTAGCCTCTCCACATCACCAGATAATGATGAGACCATTGGGCTGGTTCAAATTAGAAGGGCCACCAGCATGAATCAAGGGGATGTGAAAAATGAAACCCCTGATTTAAAATGTAATAAAGATTCAAGGTGTTGGAACCTTCCTTCACTTGATAATTTTGATGTTGAGGATGGCTCCGAGAAGTTTTTGGGAGCCATGGCCCGATGGAGTAAGCCGATGGTTTAAAATTTCTTTTGGCCCCTTTTAGGGGCCTTGTGTCGAGCAAATAACGTTAAACAGTAGCGCTACTGGGAGGCAAACCAAAATTTTAGAGTAATTTTGTTTTAGTTCTTGTTCTTACTTTTGTTTTATTTTGTTTATCTCCTTAGCACTCTTTGTACTTCCATTTGGTGAGATAGAAAAAATGATGAGGTAAAGAGTAACTAATGGTTGTCTGAGTGTGTCTGAGAAGTGCAGGTGCAAGTATGCCGCCACAACGACACAGTGATTGGCGTATTGATGAGACTTCTTGAGCACCGAGGCGTTGTGTCTGACTTAGGACTAGAAAGCCCAGCATTTC
>JAYMTK010004373.1:0-11181 GCA_036897405.1 Pelargonium myrrhifolium | reverse complement strand
TTAACTTCATTTGTGAAATGAATATGTTATAGACAATTGAATGAACCAATTGTACAAAATGATCAAATGGAGGGGTTCTTGCTTCACCTGCAAAACGACAAGAAAGAAGCAATTATAAAGGAGGAAACTGGATTGCATATATACTCCAGTAAAGATGTGGACATGTAAGCACTCAACTTATTTTCTATAGTTTTTAATTACTTATTTACTATTTTACTTAATTTTTCTCGTATTTGTTAGTGGGTGTGCCATGTGCACATGGTAATGCAATTTTTCCTAAAACAGAAGCATTTGATTGTTAAAAAATCCCTTCCTATTTTAATGGAGTAATCAGTCAGCTCTCTCACATGAAGGTATTTTGTTCAATGCAGTAGGTATATTGTTGTTAGCTCTACTAGCTCAGTTCACTACATGGCATAGCTGAAAGATGTCCTTAATAATATTCAGACTTGCTTGATTTAGTGTTATGATTCAACTGTTAATATTGAACGATATCCATTTAAGTGCAATTTTGAGCAACAACAACAACTATTTTATCAGTGTGAATGACGTTTACAAATCTCTTATGTAGGATTTTGAATGATGATCATGAAGAGACAGCAGAAGATGTTCCTAGCACTCCAAAGGACAGTAATAAGAAACTGTATTCTGAATCATTTGACTCAGCGGACAAGACAAATGGGAATGGTTATTCATCAATGAAGCCATCCAAACTTGTGACTCCCTTTGGCCAACGGATAGATAAGTTTGTAGTGAAATTCAGCATCAATAATGTACCTGATGCAGAGAATGCAAATAATGAGCAAGATCATGAGAACTTTGAGGATGACATTATCAAGAGAGTTCAACCCCGCAAAAGGTGTTCCTTGCTGGTTCATGGATCAGGACCAGAACCAGGTTGCAGATTCATGTATGATAGGATTGAAGACAAGGTACATAATTCTTTTCACCATGTTCTTTCACTTCACCTCCATGTATAGTTTCTTCTCACAAAATTTTTCTATGATGTAGTTTAATGCGCTGGAAGATCGGATCAGAAAGCATGCTACAACATTGGTTGCTTCTGGGCAGTATGAGAAACCTGCAATGCATGTCTGGGCATCTTATTGAATCTATTTTCTTTCAGAAAAGTATATTTGCAGTTGGCATGATCTGTTGTGATGGAGAAGGTCGTTTAAATGAGAAGTCTACATTGTTGCAAAGCAGGTAAAAGATCCTCGTAATACTTTCTATGCATTAGTATGTTGTGGCTGAGAGAGAGAAAATGTACTCACTGCTAAGACAACATTTGAGATACAACAAAGGAGCCTTAAATGTATGTGTTTCAATTTGGGAATGACTGGTAAGAAAATAAGTTCTCGCATACTGAAATTTACTAATCACTCAATGTGGTCCGTTTATTTATTTCATAGACAATACCTATGTTCTGCCTCATACTGTGTTCGTGAGGGAAAGACAAGAATTTTGAATGGGGCTTGATGTGTCCACTTCCTAGATACTCTTCATTTCAAGATTTGATTATTAAGATTTTAGGATTATCTCTGATTAGTTTATGGTTTTGGTCTACAAGCACTTTGTCTGACATTTTAACAAGTCACTACTATTTATCCTACCTGCTGTCATAAGTTCCAATCCTTTGACTTCTGACAGTGTTGAGCATTCTGGAGGACAGCGTGTTCGTCTAGATTTACAAAAGTTGAAGCAGTATTCCATTTTCCCGGGTCAGGTAATATGAAATAGAAATCAAATCACTTTTTTCAATCATATGGTGAATTATACTCCTAACTTAAAGTTTAACATGCAAGAACTGTATTCACAGATAGTAGGTGTTAAAGGGGACAATCCTAGTGGACATTGTTTGATTGCATCGGAAGTGGTTGATTCCTTTCCTTTGTCTGATTCTGCTGATACCAATTTGCATCCTCCTGCAAAGAAGCAAGCTTTGGATCAGGGGATTCCATCTGCTGATTCGACATCTGTGCCAGAAGATCTATCAGTGGTGTGTAAACTTGCATGAGTTATTAGATAAGCTGCAATGCTAAACTAACTTACTTTCTTCTTCCAAACTGGCTCCATAACAACAATGTGCATTTGTTTGGGCATTGGCTTCTGTGCACCATGCATATTATGAAGAACATAGACCTGACTAGGTTATATAATATTATATATTCAATGCTCTATGGGAAATGACTTGGTTGTTGTAACTATTCAATGCGCTCTCTCTATCTCTGCAAGTAATTTACATCTCTTTTTGGTATTTGTGCAGATCATTGCAGCGGGCCCTTACACCACAACAGACAATCTATTGTTTGAACCGCTGACTGAACTGCTAGCATATGCAAGGAGAAAGCTCCCTCAGTTGCTTATACTGGTAAGAAACCGCTATTCTTCAATTCATTGATTGTAAAAATGTCTCTGTTCACTGACCATTTAGGGTAGTCTCTACTCATCACTCTGATTTTTTTCAGCTAGGACCCTTCATCGATTCTGAGCATCCAGAGATTAGGAAAGGAACTATTGACAAGAGCTATGAGGAAATATTTCGTCTGGAAGTTCTCAGAAGGGTATTCGTCTTGAAAGATTTTTATTTTTAAGATAAAACAAATTATATTTCTTTAAGTTCAATATCCTCTTAATTTTACAGTTGCAAGATTATGTGGAATATATGGGTACTGCTGCACGCGTGGTTCTCATGCCATCTATTCGTGATGCTAACCATGATTTTGTATACCCCCAGGTTAGTATTGTCAAATAACATCAGACTACTTTCCCACTCAATTAAGCATCATAGAAGTATACAAATATATATATGAATAACTTAATCTTTGAATTTGCAGCCTCCTTTTGATATTCAACCATCTGATCTCAAACACCAGGTACACAATTTGTATGATAGATATAAATTAATCTTTTGAGCTGTTGGGCTCCTATTAGTTAAATGCTCAATAGTCACAGCAACTGATTTATAGTGATACGGTATTGCCAGATAACCAGTCTCACAAACCCAGGGACTTTTGAGGCAAACCAGGTAAAGAATGTTACGTAGGATTGTTCAAACTCGTATTGCCATATTTTTTTGATGAATGAAAAATGCTTGAGATGATAGCGTTTTGAGATGGGTTTCACTTTTCAGGTCAAGATAGGTTGTTGCACCGTGGATATTCTCAAACAGCTTAGCGGAGAAGAGATTTCACGAAATCCGGTAGATGGCGTACCTAGTGATCGCATGAGTAGGCTCGCAAACCATATTCTTAGTCAGCGCAGGCATGTTCAGATATTCTTGGTTGGTTTTGTTCACTTATTATCAATAGGTCGAATGATTAACTTATTATACTTTTATTTTTAAAAACGAACCAGCTTTTATCCTCTATATCCACCAGCAGAAGGCGTTCCGATAGATTTTTCTCTCGCTCCAGAAGCTCTTCGTATTTCTACAATTCCCGATATTCTAATACTTCCTTCAGATGTCAAGTACTTCGTAAAGGTAAATTTCTACGCAATTGTCTCTTGTTGATTATAGTTTCAGCATCTCAGAAACTGAAGCTAAATAGGTGCCAGTTTCTCAAAATGCATCTATTACTCCGATTCTAGAATCATAGGTAAATACCCGATTCTCGTAATGCACCGATTCTAGAATCTTTCTAGTGTCGGCATCAACATAGCTAAATACCATATTCCCAAAATGCACTAATTGGCCGATTCTAGAGTCTGCATTTCAGGAACCATAGCTACGTATAGAGCTTGCTATTCGTGTCATAACGCAACACATGACACGAAATCAGCGTTTTTGGGCTCACACACTATAATCGTGTTGTGACACACATGACATGCACAACACGTACTCTTAAAGGTATAATCGTAAATTAATCCTAATGACGTGCCAAAAGTGTTGGTTCCATTGTGTTAAATGTTCGTGTTCAACTGTTCAACACGATTACATATTCTCAAAATGCCACGATTACATATTCTCAAAATGCATACAATACACGAATTCTAGAATCAATCTCTTCACGGTCACAGGTGCTGAAGCTCGGAGAAAACGAAGCAGCGAAGTGCATTTGTGTGAACCCGGGAAGACTATCCCGGGGAGAAGGAGGCGGAAGCTTTGTGGAGCTCAGCTTCTATGGCAGTCCCGACGCCACAAATGCTTCAGTTATCAGCATATAAGAGCCTGCAATGGCTGTTTCAGGCCATATCTGCAAAGGTATGTGCTGGTCACTTCTTGAGACCTTTTGATGCAGTGTAGTGTAGTGTAATATAAGAATAATTATATGTATGTAATGCCTAATTTTCGATATAATTTTCTTATGCAAACGAACGAGATATATGTGTTTGGGATGTCAATCGTAAAAACAGTTGGTTCCATTTCCGAGAAGAGAATTTTTTAGTTTCAATTATGCACAACTGAAAATAGAGACAATTACACGTTATTACTCTGTTAGATACACATTTTTCACGTTACTTTGTCAATTGTAAAAACAGTTGGTTCCGTTTCCGAGAAGAGGACTTTTAGTTTCAGTTATGCACAATTGAAAATAGGGATAATGGGGATTTAGTCTGACTGTGGTCACACGGTTTAAAGATGCTGATCGCTGAGTGCGAGCCTTGTCAGGATACCTCATGGTTTAACAAAAAAGAAAGGATAATTGCACGTTGCTACCCTATTAGATACATATTTTTCATGTTAATATCTTAAAAAAAATTTCGTTGCACATTACTACGTTAAATTACAAAAGTTTTATTTTGTCAGTTAACTTTAAAAAAGTTTGACTATATAAAAAAAGTTTAGGGTAGTAATGTGCAAAATGTGTATCTAACAGGGTAGTAACATGTAAAAAAATTAAAAGGTGTTTAGGTCTTTTCAGGATTTAACTGATGGAGCATTTAACGGATTAAAAAAAGATAGTTCAGGGTAGTAACGTGCAAAATGTGTATCTAACATGGTAGTAACGTGTAATTATCTCTTGAAAATGTTATTCGTTTTCTGTTTAGTGCTTCATACATTTCTAAGGGACAATTATTTTTTTAGTTTCAAAATTCAACAAATTTAGGAGTTGAAAATGACGCTTTCTACCCAATGGGGTTGGCGCAGTAGGTTGACACAAGCTGCGTGAGTGGAAATAGGTCTCGGTTTCGATTTCCACTTAACAAATTCTTGAGGAGAGATAAAATCCTTGGCATGTATACAAATCACGATTGAGGATTAGTTTGGCAAACGGTTTAAAGGTGTCAACCGTCAAAGTGCGGACTCGCTTTAAAACCCCATAGTTTAGACCCAAAAAAAACGACACTTTATTTTGCCCAACTTTTTATCTTGATAAAACTGCTTAACTTATGCTCTTTCTGTTTTAAAAATAAAATGGAAAAAGTTTACATGATTTGAAATTGCATTAAATTTCATTTTAGTAAAACAAATCCGAATTTGTGTTTTATTATATAAATCAAATATGTGTTGTATGAGTCAACTACTTAAAAAATGTGCACGATTGTACTAACAAATTCAAGTGATTCCAATCACCTTTGAAACAATTTTTGGGAGACATACCATTATTTTGAAAACAAAAATACACAAAAATATATGGGAAGAAAATAAAAATGAATAGAGAAAGTCAAATCATCGCACCATGTTATTGTGATGTGATGATGATGATCGAAAACCCAATGTGGTGAACGTTTTGCAGACTGGAGGGAACTCCAGTGTCTTCAGTTTGATTATTTAAAATATAGACTGTTTTGTGGCATAATTAAATAGAGTTGATTTTAAATTTGTTCGTCGGTCTGTGAACCGAATTTTTAATGTGTTAGCTAAGTTAGAAATGTCGACTTGTGTGGGGTCCGTTTGAGATTTTATTTTTTTGTTAGCTTTAGATTTGGCTTAATTTTATAAAGTTCAATTTCTTTTTAAAAAACAAACAAACATGTTTTATATACAATTTATTAAAATACAAATTCAATTTAAATAAAAATTGAAGCTTAATATAAAATAAAATAAAGTAAAATATCATTTTTTTTTAAATATCAAATTGTTGAAAACAAAAAACACAACATAAACTCAAAAAACATTTTAAATACAGAAACAGAAGCAAAAAATAATTTGTCCACTGTGTGTTACTCAATTTCCTCGTCAATCTCCACGGCTGTTTCGCTATTTCGTTGTCTTGCTCTTAACGATCTTGCGATGGAATCATCTTTCTAGATAAGGCAGGTACGTTTCATTTTCTTATATTCTCCTTCTGGGTCCTCTTCAAAATCCAATAACACAAGAAAAAAAAGCTTCTTTTTTTCTCCGATTCAAGCCTCTGTTCTCGATCATGGCGGTGGCTGAGAATGTCGGACCCAAGGCCGATCAATCGGGTCAGAATTTGGACTCCAGCGAACCCAAAGATCTCGAGAAATCGAAGCCCAGAAGTGACAGTGACGAGACCAGAAATGGTGATGATCAGGGGAGAGGAGTGACCGGTTTCTCAGTCGACCCGACCCGGATGGGAAATGGGTTCGAGAGCAATGGGGTCAAGGAGGTGTCTCTGAGCTCCGGTGGGTCCGAGGCCGATCAGAGATCTGTTGGTGGTGACAGTTTCAAGCAGGAGATGAGTGATTTGGAGGAGCTTTTGTCTAAGTTGAATCCTATGGCTCAAGAGTTTGTGCCCAATTCTGTTGCCAATCATGGAGCTTTTATGGGTAATGGGTTTGGTTATGCTAACAATTTTGTAGTTCAGGCTGGTTTTGGCAATGGAAATGGGAACGGTGCGAGAAAGGTGCGTGTTTGGTTCTTAGTCATTGTTCTGTTTGGTTACTGAGAAAATGAGGGAAAATGGGAAGGAAACAAATTTGTAACTTATGTAAATTGTGTTTGTGTTTTTGTTTGTTTGTTCAGAAGAAGAGTAATTTCAGTCAGGGGAAGCGAAGGATGAACAGCCGGACGAGTATGGCGCAGCGGGATGAGGTGATTAGAAGGACTGTATATGTGTCCGACATTGATCAACAGGTGATGAGTTTTATATCTGTACATTATATATATGTATCAATGTCTATATGTATGGCATATTGGTTGGTGTTAACATTTGTTTATGCTTACTATTTTCGTTTTTTTATGCACTTGTGAGTTATATGTATGTCATATTGGTTTGTGTTCACGATTGTTTTGCTTATTATTTTCCGCTTTTCTGATGTACTGATGATATACATATATAATTATGTATGTATATGTATGTGTATGACGTATTGGTTGGTGTTAACTAATGTTTTGCTTGCTATTTCTGTTTTGATGGTGTAAGGATGAGTTATACATGTGTGTATGACATATTGGCTGGTGTTAACAATTGTTTTGCTTACTGTTTCGGCTTTTTGGATGTACTGATGAGTTATATACATATATTTGTACGACGTATTGGTTGGTGTCTACAATTGTTTTGCTTACTATTTCCGGCCTTTTTGATGCACATGATGAGTTAGATACATATTTATGTATGACGTGACATATTGGTTGGTGTTAACTATTGTTTTACTTACTATTTTCGGCTTTTTTTTGATGTAATGATGAGTTATATACATATATTTGTCCGACGTATTGGTTGGTGTTAACAATTGTTTTGATTACTATTTTTGGCCTTTTTGATGTACTGATGAGTTAGATACATATATATGTATGTGTGTATATGTATATATGTATGACGTATTGGTTGGTGTTAACTATTGTTTTACTTACTATTTTTGGTTCTTTTGATGAACTGATGAGTTATATATGTAAGCATCTGTCACGTATTAGTCGGTGTTAACAATTGTTTTGCTTACTATTTTTTGGTTTTTGACCTATTGTTTCCCATGTAGGTTACTGAAGAACAGCTTGCGGCGCTCTTTAACAGTTGTGGACAGGTAAGCTTTGTGGTCTTGAGTTTTGGTTTCGGATAATAATTTATGACATTGTGAAGTGTTCTGATTTTGTGGTCTTTCTCTTGCGATCAAGGTTGTTGATTGTCGCATATGTGGCGATCCCAACTCTGTACTCCGATTTGCATTTGTCGAGTTCACTGATGAAGGTAGAGAAATATGGTTTTGTACGGTTCATTGTTGAGAGATTAATTTTGTGTTTGTATATTGTTACGACCGAAATGCCCTTGCAGAAGGAGCTAGGGCTGCTTTGAGTCTCGCTGGGACTATGCTCGGTTACTACCCGGTTCGAGTGCTGCCTTCGAAAACTGCAATTGCACCGGTTAACCCGACATTTCTGCCACGGGTAACGGTTCTACTTATTATGCTTGTTTATTTCTATCCGTGTATCATACATTTCTTTCTTTGTTACGGGATATAATTTTCTTGTGGCCTTCAGGACGAAGATGAGCGAGAGATGTGCACGAGAACTATCTACTGTACAAATATTGACAAGAAGGTAGTTTCGGGTTTTCTCCGTAACTTTAGAATGTAAAGAGCATCGAGCGGCAAGGTGGTTATTTATATCTCTGTTTCTTTGATGCAGGTTACTCAAGCAGATGTCAAGCTTTTCTTTGAATCGGTTTGCGGAGAGGTTTGTAATTGCTTTAACGAATATCGAAGTGGCACATTTACTATCTTTCTTCATTATATCTCATGGAGCGTCCGTCTGTTGCAGGTTCTACGCCTGAGGCTTCTTGGAGACTATCGTCATTCGACCCGCATTGCATTTGTCGAGTTTGTTATGGTAAGTAATCACCGACTCTTCTTCTTTGTTTGGTGAACTCTATCGATCTCTCTATATTATTCAATGGAACAAAGTTTATAAGGTGATATATGCTATTACGCCTTGATTTATCTGTATGCGATTAAGTATAGAGGTCGACCCTACCTTTTTGAAGCCATGGATTGGAAGTATGAGGTCCATTCCGTGTTTTACCGGTTTTTCTTTGTCTCTGTCATCACCTTAAAAGGCTTAAACTTGCTCGTTTCTATGGTTGTCATAAATCACTCTACACAATGGTAGAGCTAGGGGTGGGCCGTAGTAGGCAATAGCCCACCCTACCTTGATAAATACCAATTTTTTAATGATTGAACTGATGTTGATAATTTGTTCAGTAGTGACTAGTGAGTGACATCCTTGCACATTTAAAGCATGAGTTCAAATAACTCGTAAATTTATGAAGTTGATTCAGTTTTTAATTTAAGAGTTGGGTCCACCACTGACTGTACACCGCATATTTGGGTCACGCGAATGTGGTATTGTATGTATGATGAGAGTCTTCACAATTGTTATATTATTTCCAAGTTTCATGTACCCGACACAAAACACTAGTTTCGAATTGTATATTTAGGAATTAGGAATGTGTTATAGCAGTTTTAGATCTGAAAAGTCGGATAACCATGGAGGTAAAGAGTGGAAATAAAGAGTTCTGCCATAAATAGTGAGGAGTCGGTGTTTCATTTTATATCGTTTTTTGGGTTTCTTAGGTTAAGATACATTTGGTCTTTGTCAGATTCGAAATTGCTTGTTCAAAGGCCTATAGTTGTCACTAGCCCGGGCTCAGTCACCAAAGGCAATTGTGATTTGTGTAATCTCTTGTTGGCTGATATAATAGGATTCTTCGGGCCACATCACATGCTCGGTTAGTGGAGGCATATGGGTCAATTTTTACAAGTATGACCCAATCAGTCGACACAAACCCGATTAAACTAAATCCAAACTTACTTAAATACGTGTCCTGTTACGGGTCATAACCCAAATTGCCATCCCTATATTTTGGTGCGTATATGTTATAATCATGTTGCGACACGTTACTTGGGAACTCATGACTGATCAGTGCCTCGCCATATTGTCTATCCTTGTAGGCTGAAAGTGCCATTGCCGCTCTCAACTGCAGCGGTGTAGTCTTGGGATCTTTGCCGATAAGGTTGGTCTTGCAGATTGTCGGAATGCACTTTATTTTCCGTTTTCACCTCGGGATTAGAGCTGGCAATTCAGGATTCAGGTCGGGTTGAAAAGACCTACCCAGGTTGAATTTTGGGTTCAGGTCCAAGTTGCCGGCTCTGCTCGGGATTAGGGCTCTTCGTAACACTATAACCATTTGTGTGCAGGGTAAGCCCATCGAAGACACCGGTTCGGCCACGCACCCCTCGCCCCGCCTTGCACTGAATCTCCCGGCAAGTTTAATCTAATCGCTGCAGCTGATAGATATATTACATTATATATACGTAGATGTTTTTAAGGTTCTTATGGCGTTTCTTTGGGTACGTAAGTTATGTCCTTCGCATATCAGCCTCTGGCGTCTTTGCTGCTTGTCGGGGATGATTTATGGTCGTTCTTTTAGATTGTAGAGAGTTTGGATGAGATTCCGAGGATGTGAATGAGTTCATTTATGTTTGCGCGTTGTGCGCGAGAGAACTGATTTTCATTTTTTCCGACGAAAACAGCTGAAAGTTCTTGAAATTCACCATTCTTGTGTAGATGTTCTTGGAGTACTCTTTTCTTGTGAATTGTGATAGTCTTCTTTTGAGTTGAATGTGTTGAGCTTGGAGATTTGACTTTTGCTATACAGTTGACTTGGTTGAATAGTCAACTCAAAAGTCAATGATGAGTGTGGATGGACTGAGGTTTGATATGAAGTCAACCAATGTTCCTTTTATCAGTTTTGCTTATTCAATTGAAAGTTTAGGGGCTTGGGGATTTGACTTTTGCTGTGTGTTGTTGACTTGTCTAATTGTCAACTCAAAAGTCAATGATGACTTTAGTGTGGAGGGAGGTTTGACTTTTGTTGTAGTCAGCACAATTGTTCTTCCTTTAGCTCACAACATATAGTTTGTTGCATGAAAACATATTAGAGTTAATTGTCTGTATGCACTAGAGAAGCCCACAAAATTAGAGCCAAAAATTTGGATCCGAACTAGCGGACATTTGAAACTCAACCCAAATACTTGTGTACTTAGATCCAGAAAATATGCACGTGAAATTTGAATCGAACTCTACTGTAACCCGAAACCCTTTAGATCAGGTTCACGTAAGAATTTTCAACTCAACCAAAAATCACGGCGCGAAACTCAAATGGTCGCCTCTACCTCAAAACAATGAATAGAGCTGGAAAATCGTGTTTCAGTTGCTGAACTCTAACTAACATGAGTTCGATTTAAAAATATTTCGAGTATGGCCGAAAGTTAATATTTGACATAGAATGTGTTGAATCATGTGGGATTGACTCCGGCCCGACTAAAAGCCGGTCA
>JAYMTK010004372.1:0-11181 GCA_036897405.1 Pelargonium myrrhifolium | reverse complement strand
ATATATATATTAATATAACTTATTAATTTAAACACATTTTTTATTGTCCTGTAATTTGGCCACCATTGAGTATATTTTCTAGATCTGTCCCTAATAACATTGTATTTAGTTGCATTAGATGAGATGGTGTATAATGTGTGTTGTTCTTTTTATTCATATGGCTTTAAATATGATTAAATGAGTCATTTTAGTCTACCTTATTTTCCATGCATGCACGGGGCTGGCTGGGTAGTCAGATTCAGGGTCTGTCAAATCTGGCATAATTTTTTAAATGAAATAGTATAATGTTAATTTCCTTTTCAATAACATTCATCCAATTCACAAATTATACACAACATTCATTATTTTCTTAAGTTTCCCTATCAAAAGAAATATAAATTTGGGCATTATTTTTAATAAATAAACACATATTTAACATATGTAACTTTATCGATCTTATTTTTCTATTAGTTTTGCTATCATTTTTGGCTCTTCTCATTCCATTTACTTGCAAAAGCCTTATTATCGTATTCGTCTTTATTTTCGACCAGTTTGTGAGAGTATGTTTACTATATATAATTAATTAACTTTTTCTTTATGTTTTTATATTTTAAATGTATATCGGTAGTTATATTAATTTTATAGTTTGTTTTTACTTCTTTAGTAGAGGTTGCAGTTTGTTTTCCCGCGTTGAAAGTTTTGTTTTGTTTTCCCGCGTTAAAAGTTTTGTTTTGTCTTATCTTATCGAAACTTGTTTAGTGGTGGTCGCACAAACTCCAAGCCCGCAAGATGGACAACAATCCTTCAGACATACAAAAAGCTAAGACTACATATTTCTTAAATTGTGAGACCAACCGAGTTGCCCGCCACAGCTCAGCCTCCAAACGGTGCTGCATAGCTTTCCATCTTTGCTCCACGCACTCGCATCGCTTTTTCTTAACCCTAGCCTCATACTCCTTTAATTCCTTTTATTTTTGGATATAGTGTGGATGCTGAGAAAGTTGAATCGGAAAACACCCATTCTATCAAACAATCAAGTAAATAAATAATTAAAAGTATATTTAAACAATCAAGTAAATATATTTAAACCAAAGTCTCGTGGGTCAAGCGGTTGAGTCGCTTTTGATTCTCTTTGAGATTTTGGATTCGAGCCTTCTTACCAGCACTATGGGGTGGGATTATGGGGTTATAGGGTAGAGCTACTCATGTTGTGTAGCTCAACTGATAAATAAATAAATACTAATTTGTCATTAAAAAAAAATGTAACATAAATTGAGTCAAAAACATTCAAAAGTGGTGGTGTGGTGGGTGCACCCAAGTCCCATCCCGCTCCTCCACTTTATAAGCGGCACCAATTTTTTCAAAACCTTTACCAAAAGACGAAAACACCCCTGACGCTCTTTCGTATCAAACCGGACGTTCGTTTATGCGTGTCCCTCTCCTTTTCCCATCATTAAATTCCCTTAATTTCGTCTGCCGAAACCATAATCTCTCCCAAACCCTTTTCGTAATCGCCAATTCCTGTCGTTTTAATCCTCAGCCCTCGATTTCTTTTTTCGAAATTTGATATCTTTGTCATAGAATCTCACTTGTCACTCGCGCCGGCCATCGATTCAGTGACTCAGTAAATGCTAGTATCTCTCTATTGATTCTCTTCTTCTGGGCCATAAATTTAGGAATTTTCGCGACTCCGAGCTGTGTTTTTGAATTTTGAATTCTTTCCGAGAAGAAGAGGAGCGTCGTTTCTGTGTATGGTAAGCGGATATTATTATTTTCTGCATTGAATTATGTTGCAGTTACAGTGATTTTGACTCTCTGGGTTTTTGCTTCTGTAGGAAAGTTGGTTTCTTTCTGTGTTTTGTCGCTGATCGTTGGAGGAGAAGAGCGGTTTTTTTGTGGGGTTTCTGGTGAGTGTGGTTCTCTTATTGAATTTAGTTTTTGGGGTTTCGTTTTGATGTAAATTGAGTTTGTGATTTTTGTTGTAGGCAAGGTTTTTGATTTTTCTTTTGCTTTTGGTCTATCAGCAACCTAACAAACTAGGACTACCTTTTTACTGTGTTTTAGAAAATTGTAGTATTAGAGGCCTATAGGGAAATTGATTTTTGGAACTCAAGTGGAGTTTTGGATTATCAGTAATGTAGATATCAAAAACTCCATGGTGTTGAATTAGGTAAAAGTGTTTTTTAACAATTTGACCCTTTTGGTGTCAGGTTGCCATGATCCATTTTGGTTTATTTACTCTATTTTGCATGTGGTTCCCCACTAGTACCATCTTTACTAAATCTAGAAGATGGATTAAGGTTGAAAGCTCAAGGGGTAATACCGATTTTTTATAACAGTGTAGTGTTATTGGTGCTGAGAAAGATTGAATCAGTGAGTTATTGGGGTGTAAAATATTTTGGTTCAGTTTCTTGGTATGTGGTTCTCTACAACAAAAGTGGTGCCTGAAATCTATAATACTGTACTTTCTTGGCTCCTGCTGCTTCCTTTCTCAAAAGCAAAATTACATATATTTCTTGTCACATAATTATATGCTAAAGATATGTTAGTCATACCAGTTCTGGGAAGACTAGGTTTTAAAGTTACCAAGATTGCGGAAACCTCGGCAATTGAAGATTCTGTTTCTTTTAATAAAGCTCTTATATAAGAGTAGTTCTTTAAACCTCTTTTGTCCTCGTTCCTCATGAATTTCCTTATCCATTGTTAGGATCTTCTGCACGAAAATGATTAAAATAAAATAAAATAAAATGAAATAGATATCTGTAATTTGCTTCCATGGATGTATTCAAGTTATTGTGGGAGCACCACATTAAAGTTCTTATATTATTTTTGGTGTTTATATATTTTGTAATGGTATTTCAGAAGCTGCAACTTTGATTTTTCTAGCTTATTCTTTTTGCTTTATGGTGTAAAGTTGCAACCCTTATTATTCAAAGGTTCTGGCTCTGAATTTTCTAGTCACTTATTTAAGTGCACTTCTTTTTTCTTTGTTATTTGGCTGTTGATTTATCATTTTCTTCAAATGCTTTTGAAGTGAATCATAAAGTATGTAATATTTTTTCAGGTTAAAAGGTTCCTCTCATGATCACAGCTCCCGTTATAGCATAGTTTTTCTATATTTGATTCTCTTAGGTGTATGTTGTTGTTTATAGGCATCTGATTTCCTATGATGTTCATATTACCTGGGCTACGCCCTAGCAGATCCAGTGATATTTCTGTGGATGTCTTTTATTTCCTCAATTTTATTCATTGTTGTGCTTTATTTTCTATGCATGTCACAGTGATGCTTCTAGAAGCCGCACTTTGCAATTACAATCTGAGATTTACAGATGACGAATCAAACGGGAGAAAAGAGTGAGAACAGTTTCCGAAAAGTGATGAATTTTTTTTCCAAACCGCGGAAGCAAGTGTCCGATAGTCAGAATTCCAGTGACAGTTTGGGTCTTCGGAGGAGCCGCTCGTTGACATCCGCTGCCTTTCTTGTTGATGGCTTGGAACATGGGAACTTGTCTTCCCCAAGCAATCACAATAGATATACTTCAAACAACACTAGCAAGGCTTTGAAACAACAATCCAATCGTTTATCTCGGTGAGAAAAATGTTTTTGCATTGTCCTTCATTTGCAACATAAGATATTGCTTCTTGATACTAAAATACTGTATTTGTGGGTTTTGCCAGTAGTCATGCTCCTACTCCTGAGAGGCGAGCCAAGTCACAACAATTTGATGTAGCAGCTAGTCTGAATGCAAGTGGATCAGAGAGGCCCAGCTCTTCTGGCTCTTCTAGAATCCACCATGGTTCGTCTGAAAGCTCTTCAAACTGCTCTAGCAATAGTACCATAGATCGCTACATTGATGTGGAGCAGCAACCACAGCAGGAAAGGAGCAAGCTGAATAGTTCTTATCAGATAAATTGTGTTGGAAATGGAAGTGGTGGTTGTGGGAGGCGTCCTCCACGCGGTCAGTATCGTGCCCTGACCCCACCAACAGATAAACCAAAGTCTTATTCATTTAGAGAAGCCAAAGGTGCCTGCCATCATTTTTCATCCACGGATTGGGTGGAGAATGGAATTGGGCATGAGTCTCCACGAAGACTTGCAAAGAATGTGATTGAGAGACTCTCCCAGTCTCATGTTCCCAAAACAACTTCTTGGGAGTTCAGCGATCCCATTACTCTTGATGATGTCTATGCTAGATCCTGCTTTGATTCAAATCCAGACGTCCTTAGCAGAAAAAGTTATTCATTGGATGACCCGTATGAATCAATTAATGTATATCATGGGGAGGATTTCTCGAGCTTCGAGAAACCAAATTGTTTTGCTGGGAACAATAGTGAGGATTTTAAATCTATTGAAATTGAAGAGCAAATGGATATGGAGTTACAGAGAAGAGCTAAGGAGTGGGAGGAGAGAGTCATGCTTCTTTCTAAAGAGCTTGAGCATGGCAGTTTTCTTCAAGACGGTGTGATTGATGTGCCCGCACTGTTTCAGACTATTAGAAACTTAACAGAGGAGAAGATGCATTTGGCCCTTGAGGTATCAGGCCTCTTACAGTCGCAAATGGTTGAGAGGGCCTCTGCCAAGGAAGAGCTCAGATTGGTGAAAGCAGAATTTGAATCACAGACCAGAAGATTAGAAAAGGAAAAGAATGAGTTGCAGCTGGCATTGGAGAAGGAGTTGGACAGAAGGTCAAGCGACTGGTCATTTAAGCTTGAAAGATACCAGCAAGAGGAGCAGAGGCTTCGTGAGCGTGTTAGGGAGCTTGCGGAGCAGAATGTCTCACTCCAGAGGGAAGTCTCTTCTTATAGTGAGAGGGAAACAGAAAGCAGAAGCATGATGAAATATTCAGAGCAAAAATTGAAGGACCTGACAGTTAGGGTGGAGGAGCTAAGTAGGGAGAACCAAGCTCTTCGACAAAGTAATTCTGAAGTTGAAGAGAAATATATTGCTGCAGCAGAAGATCAAGACTGCATGAAAATAAATTTTGAAGAGAAGGCAAAAGAGTGCAGGGAGTTGCACAAATCTATTACAAGATTACTAAGAACCTGCAGTGAACAAGAGAAGACGATTGATGGCCTAAGAGAAGGATTGAATGAGGAATGTGGCAAGAAGCAATCGCTAGGGGTGTATGATAAGCATGTTTCCAAATTGCAAAGTGAGCAAATGAGGTTGACAGGAGTTGAATTGGCGTTGAGAAGGGAGGTTGAATCATATAGGCTAGAGGTTGATTCTCTTCGGCATGAAAATATCAACTTATTGGACCGCTTAAAAGGCGATGCAAATGAGACTGGTGCATTGACTTTCAAGCTAGATAAGGAAATGTGGGCTCGCATTTGCTGCTTACAAAGTCAAGGGTTGTCCATGCTAAATGAAAGCTCCCAGCTCTCTTCAAAACTACTGGAATTCATTAAAGGAAAATCATGCCAACATGAAATTAAGCACGGTATTGAAGCTATCAAGAATGGTTTGGACGAGCAGTTTATTGTGGAATCTGAAATAAAAGTTCAGGGTTTCAAGCGTGGGATCGAAAACCTAAAAAGGAGTTTGCAGACAATGTCTGCTTTGCTGCATGAGAAATCGAATCAAGCTGCTTTGAAATCTCAGTCACACTACAGTGATTTTGATGGACCAGGGCAACTAAATGATCAAACCTCAGAGGTAAGTTGCTCCAATTTTGTACTACTCATTCTTTTATTACCTTTGCAATATATTTAACAAATCTGTATTTAAGTTGATAGGAGCTTTTTAAGATTATGATGACGAATGTATGTTTCCTATTTATGCAGGATGTCGTAAAATCTGAACTCAGGGCAGAAAGTTTGTTAACAAGTCTATTAAGAGAGAAACTTTACTCTAAAGAGTTGGAAGTTGAGCAGCTGCAAGCGGAACTAGCAACAGCAGTAAGAGGTAACGACATCCTCAGATTTGAAGTTCAAAATACAATGGACAACCTTTCCTGTGTCACCCACAAGTTAAAGGATCTTGAGCTACAGGTATTCCCGCAATTCACTTCTGATGATAACAGTTAAAATATTAAAGATCCCATAATTTATAGGATTTCTTACTTTGGTAGTGCTAATGAATCAGAGCACATGGAGCCATCTCCTTATCTTTCTGTCAAGATAAATAAAAAGAAACTGTGGCAGACTTGCTGATCTTTATCTGAGCTAGAAATAGCAAAAATAAAAAAATAAAAAAAAAATATGCATGTTGGGTCTTTGAAAGAGTTCAAATCATTTTGATATACTCTTTGCTCTCTTCTAAACCACTGAGAAGCAAAGAATCTTTTTCTTCTAATTTAGCCCTAGTCTAAGTATGTTTTCATTCTTGTATTAGTCAATTTATTCATGGGGTGGTTTGAGTTATTTTCATTGCTTTTTTTGAATATGAACTTTTTCATTATAATGAATCATTTGCTGTTTATTTTGTTTGCTTATCTTTGCATTGTGAAATCTTATACCAATGTTTACTCCTTTATAATAGATGCTGAAGAAGGATGAGAGTATAAACCAACTTCAAAGCAACCTCCAAGAATATAAAAAGGAATTGACAATCATGAGAAGTATGCTGCCAAAAGTTTCACAGGAGAGAGATTTAATGTGGGAGGAAGTAAAACAGTACAGTGAGAAGAATATGTTGTTGAACTCTGAGGTTAATAGTCTGAAGAAGAAGATAGAGGCTCTTGATGAGGATGTACTTCTAAAAGAAGGTCAGATCACTATTCTTAAAGACACCCTAGGCAACTCATCATTTGATCTCCTTGGCAGTCCAGATAACATTTGAGAGTTCCAGCTTGAATAATTGCCATGGAGCCAACCTCTTTGATTGGTTGAGTACCTGTATTGTTCATAGTCATACTACAGAATTTTTGTTTTGGGTTTGATTTTTTTTTACCGTCTTGGGCAGGTGTATAATGCATAGTTGTATGTAGTCAGTTTACAAGTTTGTAAAAGCACAATTACAATTTGCCATTGTATCAATGGATCAGTTAATTCTTTCGAAAGTTCCTCTCTTTTCCTTTGTTTCATAATTTTGTTCGGCAAAATAGCTCATAGCTAAATATAAGCTGGTGCATACACTTTTCAATTGTGTTACTATTGCAATTTTTGCTCCATATGTACTGATTGCAAAAGTTGGAAATAACAGGAAAATAGTTTGTTTTGGAAATAGCTTCTTATATTTCAGGTAACAGTAGCATACATTGATGTTCAGACCAAGTCCTCAAAGGTTGCAACATGAGGAACAAACCTGTCTCTAGAGTGACAGTAATCAAACCCATACCATACATTTCCAGGCATAAATGTCCTAAAGTAGAACATATAAGAGGCCGGCACTGCACGACCACCATCTTCCTGACGAAGCACCTTCGCCCAGCCAGGTCTCCACCCATCCGAACCAACCCTCTTAAGGTACAAAGAGCACACTCTCATGTTCATGCATGGTCCAGTAGCTTCAAACAGGTCCACAGCGCATCTTTGGAACCCACCATATGCGCCTCCTTGTTTCTTCAAACCTTCTTTTGGAGCATACAGCAACTTCGGGTTCTTGAGATGCTTCACTATGATTTGATTTCCTGCTGAGTCGCTGAACCTTACGCTAATGTGATCTGTTGTTTCTGCAGATGGTGCACAGCTTGTCTCGATCTCAATCGAGTAGGAGCAGTTCCTCTCAGATGATCCTTGGAGGACGCCATCAGTACTCGCAGTCCCTTCAGCTGGCAGAGCAATGATGATGCCAAGAACAACAATGGTGAGTCTTATTGTTGTGTTCATTTTTAAGTTTTGCGTAATATTGATAATGTTGTTTGTGGAAGAGACTAGTGAGAAACTAACTTATATAGGACAATGAGTGGCTTTAGTAAGATTCTATTTGGATATGGAGAAGGCAGAGATCTAAAGATTTAACTTTGAGAAAGAAGTGATTCCCATTGCTTTCTCATCAGATAGTGCGAGAGAAAAAGATGTTTCATCTTTAAACTGTTGCAGATAGTAGTGATCTAGTCGTGTCCGACCCAGTTGCAAACTTTTTTGACAGTAACATGGAGAATTATTGGGTGATCAAAGTTGCATACATGTCAATTCAGGCTAAAAGTTTGCTTATAATTGTGAAGTGGTATGATCCTTATCTGCTGTTGCTGGTTTAGATAAATTTTTGTGTAGTTTCTGCACAACTTGTGAGTGAAGCTTTTGTTAACTTTAGGTTAGTGGTAGGGTAATGAGAAAGGCTTGTGTAGTTTCTGCAAGTTGGGTTACTTTAGGAAGTGTTTTTTGATGCCTTGGAAGTTGGAGTGAAGAGAAAAAGCAGAAGAAATGGGGAACAAAATGGACCTCATGACATCAAAAGTTATGCTTAGACCATTTGATTAGGAATCACCATTAACAAGGATTAGATTAGATCTTCACTCTTCTTTATTCCTAGGATGCCATCAACACCAAGATCTCACAAAGTGATTTGCTAGGCTATGCTTGTGTATATTACAGTACACTAATGCTTATATTTTCATTTTCCCACCTTCAAATCTGATAAAATTTGAAAAATGGAGAAAATATAGGTTAAAATTGTGAAACAAATCAATGTAACTTGAATAGGAATCTTAATCGGTAAAAACACAGGTTAACATTGTGATAACAAATCAATGTAACTTGAATAGGAATCTTAATCGGAAAAAACACAGGTTAACATTGAATATGAATCTAAATCAAAGAGTTATGAACTGAAACTGAACCAATTCAATAAAAAAAGTTGCCAACTCATTGCAAATGTACAATTTTGTGCGTATCTATTGACCATGGTTGTTAAATCGGGATTCATATTGTGAATCGGGAGAGAATTTTGTGAATCGTGAATCGTATCGAATCGGAAGATTCAAACATGCATGTATAATGATTTTAAATTAAAAAATTTACAGAATAAATATACCAATAATATGAAGATGAAAAATAATTTCTACTAAAATAAAGTAATAACCACTAATAGCTTCGTTTTCTTCATAGAAATCATAAAAAGAAAAAATAATAATAAAAAAGTTCAAATTTCAAGAGTTGAGTTTCTTCAAAACTTTACATATTCTGAATCGGGATTCAAACATGAGTTTTAATCTTTTTAACCTCCGAATCAGAAGATTCATGCTAGATTCATGTCATCCAAGATTCAAATATAATTTTGAATCTTTTAACCTCTGAATCGTGAATAGTATCAGAAATCGTATCGTGAATCGGAATTTTTAATAATCATGCTATTGACAAATAGGGCAAGTGACTTAAGGTGCTTGATCCTCACGTAACGGTTCTTTCGCTTGCTGATAAAAAAAAAATGTTGCCGCCTCATTGCAAATGTACAGGATTGAGTTGCATGAATAGGATCAGATCCAAATGGCCGGCTCTAATCTTGTTGGATCAGATCCTTGCGTGGTGTAGTGTAGATTTCTTGTGATGAGAAAAAGAAATTTGTTCTTCAATTTCTTATGATGATAAAAAGCAATTCAAACAGAGATTGTGATGAAAAAAAGAAATTTGTTCTTCAATTTCTTATGACGATAAAAATCAATTCAAACAGAGAACAAAGTTAAGCAATAACAAGTTTGGAGATGATACATTCCAAATTTCTCCTAACAAAATTCAAATGCAAATGCTTCACGCCGCCGCAGGCTTCCTGTTTTTCTTTCTCTTGCGTTGCTTCTCTGAATCAACCACTTCTCCGCCGTCGTCGGTGCGTTTCTTTTTCTTGTTTTGGTGTTTGTGAAACAGAGCGACCTCGTCGAAGGAAGCGGAGGCGCGTCTCAGGTACGCCGATACGGCTTTGGAAGCTCCAGTTTCGGCCGATACGAACGTCGACAATATTGTGGCTGCTTTGGACACCGATATCGGCTTCGTGCGGGTGATGATACCGGACACTGTCTTCATTCTCCGATTCAATTGATTTTTGAGTTTATGCGTCTCTGCTCTGTGAGTGAGCTGCTACATAAATTCTAGGGTTTTAGAAACCAGAGACCCACTAGCTGACGCGGCTTCTGTACAAATCAAAGGTTATAGCCACGTCAGTAAAACAAAATAAAAAATTATTTAATATATTTTAAATTTTAATCGGACCGCTTAATATAAAAACAAACAGAAACTAATGGTAAGAGTAATTTTGGATATATATTTAAAAGTGGGTAAAATGTATATCATTTGACTGATGTAAAGTTATATCAATTAAACCAATAAGGTGGTGACATCTCATTTAAAATCATGGATACGGACGGGTCACTCCGCTCCTACACATTCACTTGAGTGGGTATAAGTGATTTTAAATGAGGTGTCATCACCTCATTGACTTGGTTAAGTTGCAACTGATATAAATTTATATCAGTCAACTAATACATATTTTACTCTTTAAAAGTCTACCGACTAATTTAATTTTTTTAGGAAAAAAAAAAACAGAAACTAAATTTTATCAATATGCGAAAATTTTGAAATCAAATTAAAAAATTTCACCGATAGTTAAATAAATATATAACATGTCACACACGTGCAAGTTTTTCAACATTTAAAATTAACCTTTCTTTAACAAGAACTGTTTTATAATTTAATGCCACTTCTCAAACAGAAGTTAAACAAAGTTCGAGTTAATACTCATTCTTTTCAAGAGACACGGGCGGTGGAAACAGTAAAGGCAAGGATGTGATGATGTAGCACTGTGATCGGTGAGTTATGGTGCAGTAGTTCTGTTGCTCTGTTTTGTTGTTTTTCTTTTATGTTTGTTGCTGGTTTTAGGTGCCAAGAAAAAAGTGTTTAGGTTTAGGGAAGTTAAGGGGTGTGAAGGGTAATCATGAGTAATCGGTGATTGCTGTGGTGTGGTGTAGGAGTGATCGGTGAAGGCTAATCAGGAGGGTGTGGGGGAATTGTGGGTAGGGTTTGGGTGAATTGTGAGTAGGTTTTGGGTGTATTGGGAAAAGTAGCAGAGCCGGTTGGGGGAGAAAGAGGGGTTTCCGCAGTGGCTAGGGCAGCGATGCAGTTGACTTCTTAAATTGAGAGGGAGGGCTGCGGTTGTGGATCATTCCAATGGAGAATGAAGAAGGGAGGGGTGGCGGAAGAAAGGAAGAATAGGAGTAGGGCAGAGGGCAGGCGCCAGATGAGGTAGCGACTGATTTTGGGCTACTCTGGATTGGTAAGAAGGAAGACGGAGGCCATGATGAGGAGGTAGAGTTCGCCAACAAGAAGACA
>JAYMTK010004371.1:0-11182 GCA_036897405.1 Pelargonium myrrhifolium | reverse complement strand
ATTATGAAAATGTTAAAGAAATTTAACAACAACATAACTTAAAATCATTGTCATTTTCTCACTAAGTTACAAACAAATCTTGTTCTCAATTACAATTCAATATTCGTTTAGATTAATAAAATTAATCACTTAAAATTATTGGATAAAAACATACAAATGGTAAAATACGAATGTTTATAAGTTTTACATGAAAAAGATGTAGAATTCATGATATGAATATTTAGTATATAAAACTTAGAAAGTTGTGTAAGATTCCCACATTGGAAAAATAGAGAAAGTATTGAGCTTGTAACTCATATAAAAGCATAAAAATCTCACATCGAAAAAGTAGAAGAAAAAAAATTTGAGTTTGTAACTCCTATATAAGCATAGTACTATATCCTATATACATTAGTGATTGTCATATCTAAAATTATTAACTATTGTTATTAGTTAATAGAGTAATTTGTGTAACTTATTAGAAATGAAAAGTTTTTCAATGAGAGGGCTAGAAAATGTTAGGCATGGTGATGTGGTATCTTCTAATGTTGCCTCACCAACTTTAACATACATATGTATGGATTTTTCAAGATGTGCACCTAATGTTTCACAAATTAATACACTTTCCGTTACAAAAACACACCAGTGTCATCCATTCTATTTTGAGAATTGGGGGTAATTACAGTAAGCATCCTTGAACTATATGTTCCCACAATTTGTACCTTTGAACTTTAGTTTGTAACTTTTAGCACTTATGATGTATCAAAAGATCTTTTCGTCCGTTAATCCGTCTGTTAGTATAGATAATGACTAAAATGCCCCCAAATATAATATTAATTTTTTTAAAAGAAAAAAACATATCTGATCTGATACAACATCTCATTCCCAAACCCTCCCAAACAACCCTCTCATTCTCAAACAACCAGATCAAATCCTCTCATTCTCAAACCACAACCCACAAAACCAAATCATGGCAGTGAAGAAGAAGAAAAAAAAAAGGAGGAGCTTCGGCGAGCCTCTGCCGCTAACCAATTTGGGCTCGTTGCTCGCTCACCGACCCATCTTCTCCGATATGGGCTCGTCGTGGCTTCACCGGCTCTGGTCGCTTCCTTATTGTCTCGTTCACGGCCTCATCGGGTTGGGTTAGATTTGGAATTGGGTTTGAGTTTGGGTTAGATTTGGATCTGATTTTCAGTTCTTTAATTATTTTGATTTGTAATGGTTTAATATTGATCTTAATTGGTATAAATGTTTGTGTTCATATAAAAAATGAGATTTATTTTTGCTTAGATTTGTTCATCTGAACTTTGGATTTATTCATGATTGTTGATAATTTTTTTTTTTGTTTTATATTGGTTTATGAACTTTTCGGCGAATATATAAAGTTTCCGACGAGACTATGAAGTTTTTGGCAAAACAATGAATATTCCGGCAAGACATCTTATTTTTCAGCGAAATTACGTTGAAAAAGAAGGATAGTGAAGGGCATTTGGGGTTTTAAAAATAAATTGGTCATATGCTAGGCATATGACCTGATAGTGACATTTTCCGTTAATTTTAACTGATGAAAAATTCTTTTGCAAGTTGAGGGGTGCTAAAAGTTACAGACCAAAGTTCAGGGGTGCTTATTGTAATTAACTCTGAAAATTATTAAGAAAAAGCTAGTTACTGTGGCATAATTATGATTAAATCCTCATGTACATGTGTTGTAACAAATTCAATGAATACTAACTTACTTATCATATTGATGTTATTGGTAATTTATGTTATAACTAACTTCCTAAAAAAGATAGAGGACACTCATTTCGGGACAAAAATGCAAGACAAACAAAACACTCATTTTGGGACAAAGGGAGTACAAGACATGTTGGACCAAGCGGTTTAAGCATTTTGGATTCTTTTTGAGGTCTCAAGTTCGAGGCTCTTTGTCGATGGTATGAGATGAAATTTGAAGTTAAAATAGAACAGTTACCCGTATTGTGTCGCTCCCACAAATTCACAAGTTAGTCCATCTACTATCAAGAATAGAGTATTTTGGTCTCTATACTATCATTTTTGAACCAAAGTGGTCCACGTCGTTAGCTTCCGTCCAAATGACCGTTAAATGAGGTGGATTTTTTTAAAATGAAAATTCAACAGGACACGTGTCACTCTCTAATTGGTTAGTTAAAAATTTAAATGATTTTAAAAAAATAAATAAAGATTATTTTATTTTATAATTTATTTATTTGATTATATTGCCGAAAAATTCATAATATCACCGGAAAAGTAATAAAACTCACCAAGTCAAATTTCATCAAGAATAATCCATTAATCTAAATTTAATCCAAATGAATAAAATAACAACATTTTACAAATCTCTAACTCTTAAATCTAAACTCGAACCGTAATTATCAACCTCAAATCAAATCCTAAACCTTAACCCCAATCCCAAATCTCGATCACACGTGTTTTGTTCTTGCTAGGTTTGTGCATGTGGCAGATATCTCTTGTCGTGGCAATCGTGAAAAATATGGAGGAGCTCAGCCAAAACAGAGTCGCCACTGCCATGTGCACCCAAGCCACCGGAGAGCGCCTATGCTTCCAGTCGCGTTATTCCCGCTCCCGGATCTGGGTCTGGTTCCAACCGCCGAATCAGGGTCTTGTTCTAACCGGCGTGGTGGTTGTCGATTTTCTAGTCGGGAGATATTAATTGGCTCACCAGAAGACAGGGAGAGAAGAAAGAGATGGTGTCGGAGCTGCAGTGTGGTGAGAGATCAGATGAAATGGTGCGGTAGAGCGAAAATCTCGCCGCCATCGAGGCCATGGCGCGAATAAAGAAGATGAAGAAAAGAAAAAAAAAACAAAGAAAATATTTTAATAATAATAAAAATTCTAATTTTAAATTAATTAAGTTTTATTTTTATTTTTCAAAATTTAACCAATCAAAACATGACATGTGGTAAAAATGTGAAACGTACTGTGAGAGGGTTTAAAGGGGTCATAGGTTTTCCCATTTTATTCTTCATTTCTAGTTCACAAGAGTGTGTTGTCACTATCTCTTTTATTTTCGTCGATTTCTAGAAAACAGTGGTATTGGGTTGAGTAAGAAGGATCTGTCAGGGGTGGGTTTTGTCGATCCCATGGAGGCTATTACTGAGGAGGGTCCAACGAGGGGTTGTACACGGTGGGTGTTGGGGAGATGGATTTTAAGGGGACCGATTGGTGAGAATTTCGTGTGAGGGGTGTAACAAACTATGATTATTCTCGGTGGAGGCTAAGGGCAGCTGGCAGGAGTGAGAATGAGCAATTGGTGTGACATAGGGGCGACCGACATGAGAGAGAAAGAGAAAAGTTGAGATAGAGTACACATCTGAGGAGAATGGCGAAGCAGGTTGTGGATGAGTTTGGCTTGACGCGGCTGGAGAATGAATAAATTGGGGGGTGGACATGGGACCGACACCGGTAGGAGCTCCAGCAGCCAAACGAGCCGTTTGGCGTATTGTGGGTAAGTTTGTTGCAAATTCTCTAATTAATTTCAAGACCATGAGTGCCAAAATGGCTTCGCTGTGGAAGCCAGTGAAGGGTACAAATTCATTCAAAATTACAGAGGAGGTGGTTGAGAATGGGAAACAATGCTTCATTTTTGAATTTTATCATGAATGAGACGCAAATAGGGTAATTGATGGTGACCCTTTGTTTTTTAATTACCAGCCTTTGGTTTGTAAACTATTGGAGCAAAGAGATGTAGGAGAATGGGTGAAACTGTTTTGGTTGGACATGTGAGTCCAATTGCATGCTCTCTCTAAGAGTTTTGAGAATGAACAAGCCTTCCGGAACATCGAAAACTACATTGACAAGTTCATTAGTTTGGATAAAAAGAAGGGGTATGGTCCCCGAGCTCCCTATACAAGGATTCAGATTGCCATAGATATTCGTAGGCCTTTGAGGCGTCGTATGTAGGTCCGCCCGATAAGTGGCCAATGGAGTTAGGTATACTTCAAGTATGAATGACTCCCACATTTTTACTTTGTCTGCGGGATACTTGGGCACGATGAGAAGTCATGCAAAATCAGGTATGACATGGGGGATATATACGAGAGATGAGCGTCCATATGGGGTGTTCATGAGGGATCCAGATAAAAAACGGAGGTTGGGTGTACCAACAAACGGTTTTGGGTCGAGAACTGGAAGTCTCATCGTCTTGAGTCATCATCAAAGAGAAATATACCGAAGGGTACTAAGGCCGTCGAGGAAGGAGAGAAGAGATAGACAAACAATTTCGGGTTTTAAAAGGACTGGGGGGAGGCCATGGAGGGGGAGATGGATGCCATGGTGGGGATGTTTGAGGGTGGGGAAAGGGATGAAAACCCAGTGGAGGTCATGGGGGTGGGTTGGATGGGCCCCCGGTTTGAGGGTCATTAGGCGGGTTTAGGTTGACACCCTCTTACCTAGAAGCCTGTTTTTCGTTAGGAGAGTTTAGAGCCCGTCATAGTCTACACAAAGAGGTAACGTGGGTTGGAAAGCACCAGCGGATTTGGTGTGCCAAGGTGAGCCAATTTTACCCAATTGGGAGGATAAATTAGTCGCCTTGGTTTAGGCGTTTAGGCCTTTGTAAAAGTTTGTGGTTTTAGTACCGATAACACGGGGCATTGGTTGTGAAACAAGTTTGGATTACAGGATAGTGTAGGAAATTAGTATTATCTTGTAATTTGTTGAGTGACTATTTTTAATTTATTGTTTTTGCTTTTGCTTTCGAAAAAAATGACATGTGGTAAATACTTTTGTTTTTCACTTATTTTTATTCAACAAAAAATTCCACATCAACCATTTTTATCCAACTATTTTTTAATTTATTGCTTTTGCTTTTGCTTTCGAAAAAAATGACATGTGATAAATACTTTTGTTTTTCACTTATTTTTATTCAACAAAAAATTCCACATCAACCATTTTTATTCAACTATTTTTTGTGGTAGGGATGCATCGTATAATGATCTACCAAAGTTTATGGCCGCTCTTCAACAATATAACATTGGTACCATTGCCAAGTGGTGTACAATTTCTATCACAAATCCAAATGAGAAAAAAAAATTAGAGTGTTTTTGGGGCCTTTTTCTCCATGCATAAAAGGTTCCAAGCATTGTTAGTCAGTCGTGAGTATTGATGGGATATACTTATATGAGAAATATGCATGAAAACTTAGAAATATAAGGATCTATGTCACACAACGTGATGGTCTTTATTTGATATATGATCGTCAAAAACGCATACTAAAAGCTGTTAATGAGGAAGGATCTAGGTTGACACCACCACATGTCTACCATCGGTATGTTCGCGACATTTTATTAGCAATTTCAATCAAAAATTTAAAGATGCACATTTTCCGTTAACTTTAACTGACGGAAAAATCTTTTGATACTTCAGGGGTGCTTAACGTTCCAGACCAAAGTTCAAGGGTGCAAACTGTAAAAGAGCGATAGTTCAGGGGTGCTTACTGTAATTACCCCTTGTTTTGAATATGTCCAGGAAAGGCCGACCAATATTTATAAACGGTCGACCATTGAGTATGGTACATAGTTCTGCAAACAAGTTGGGGTTGATATTACATTTAACAGTATGCAAAATATGGACTATATGTCTTATAATTTAGTGTTCAACATTGAAACATTGTTACAATGATCTATTATAGAAGATAGATAATCTTTAAATTCATTCATATATTCCGCATTAACGTTACTTGGGCAAGTAGGTGCCTCTTCTCCATCTCCTTGATGTTGGTCCAGGTTGGCAGAATATCAAACATATTCATCTTGTTCTGCAACTTCAAACACATTATCAGTATCGCTTTGCTTTCAGATGTAGTTGTGTATCGTCATGAAAGCAACTATAATGCACACTTGGTCGTCGTAGGAATATCGTTTATGCATGTCCTGCAAAATCACAAATCTAGCTTTCCACACCCCAAAAGTTCGTTCAATTATGTTACGAATTGAGGAATGTAGGTAGTTAAATTTTTCTCTACATCCTTTAGGTTCTCTAAAACTGTGCGTTTGCCCACGCTTAAAATCTGGAATATGATATCTTAGGTTTTCACCGGTATATGGTGTTAAAAAACCTCAAATATTAGAATACCTAACATCAAAAACATAATATTACCCTTTTTTAGGATGAGGAAAGTTAAGTTCAGGATCACGCAATGTTAAATTGAAAATGCGAGCGTCATGTGCTGTACTTTCCCAATCGGCCCAAACAAAAGTGAAACACATGTTAAAATCGCACACTGTCAAGATATTTGTAGTTGTTATTCCTTTTCTCCCTCTATATTTCGCAGCTTCTTTCGAACTACCAACTTTCACATGCGTTCCGCAAACATGATACTTAATTGTGAAAACCATTTTCTCCTATTTTGTCTCACTTCACTATCTTTACTTGTTGTACCTGCACGTTTCAGCAGTTGAGTTCTATCCACTTTCATTATATCCCGACTCAGTCCCCTCGAACGATGTATAAACATCTCTAAAAAATAAATCTTGTACATTCATTTGCACAAAGTATGTAAATTATTTTAGGACATATCAAATGTGATGGAACTTTTTCATTTACAGCAAAGTCATGATATATGCATAATTATGAAGGACAAACAAAATTAATCAAACATAACACAGTAACCAAATCATGAAAATATTAAACTATCAAAGTTCAGGACAAATGGTTCCACACTTGTTGTGGTATCTCCGGATGGCATATTTCAAGTAAATTATCTATTTTTCATCAGTTCGACAAGTTGGAAACCACTCACGGTACTTCTTAATCATGAAAATCGTCATAGCTTTCATCCATATATTACTACCAAATTCTGTTTCAGCAATCGATGCACGTTCCTTGTTGGAGACACCTGATTCAGAATGCATGTCGTCCATCTTTTCAAGCATTATATGAAGAGACTCGGTCAATAGAGGAGTTTGAGTTTAGTTTTGCCTTCTTGGTCTTCTTCATCTCCTTGGAGGAGACCGTTAATGTTGGGATCCTGACACGGAAGCTACTTCTACCAACCATCTCTTCTTCTATGTCATCAAGGCCAACCGGGTCGGTGCGAAGAAATTGGACAAAAGTTGATAATCCTTTTGTTCAACCTCCACTAATCATCAATATAATGTGTCGTTAGACACATATAATTGATTTGTTGCACACTTGCATTGTCAACAGTTACAATCAAGATGTTTTTTATACCTCACTCTTGTAAACAATCTTCTACAACCTTGTCTATGTCTTCACCCTTATGGGAAGAGATTGGACAAAAGTTGATAATTCTTTTGTTCAACCTCCACTGATCATCAATATAATGTGTCGTTAGACACATATAATTGATTTGTTGCACACTTGTCCAAGTATCTTTCACACTTGTCCAAGTATCGTTAGACAACAGATACTTGGACAATCTTTCACAGACCAGTCAAACATTTTACTTTTTTCAGAGTCATACAAGTCATACACATCCCTCGTACTTGTAGTAAAAGAGGGAACCTTAAACATAGGACTAAGACATTACAAAAAATCCCTAAACCCTTCCCCCTCAACATGCCTAAAAGGAAGTTCATCATTCACTAACATTTTTGCGAAAGTCACTCTACTAGCAGCTTGATCAAATGAGGTTTAATGAGGCAGGCTAACAGATGAGGTTTGACGGGTGGCGGGTGCAGGTATGGGTGGTGGGTTACCGGGTTTGCGGGTTTTTTTTGCACAATCCTAATATCCTCTAGAGATTGGATTTTCCAAAAAGCTGGCTTTTTTCACGTACATCTTTGGAAGAGGCAACGTTTGCATAGATAGGGCAAGTGACCCTCTTTTTATGGTTCACAAATCATCATTACAAAAGATTTCAAATTTATTACAAATCTTCTAATAAACTCTTGTCGTGGGTTTGGCCAGTGCAAATTGGTAATGTAATTTGGAGAGGTCGGTTCTTAGTACAAAAGATGACGAATTAATGATCAATGCTATACCCATAATAAAATCTTGAAGTAGGTTTTGCAAGATAGGTATGAGTAGGACAAATTAAAGTTGTCAACTTATGGTATAAATGATTGTGGATTGTTAATTGCAAATCTTTTATTCATAACAAATTGATGAGTCAGACGTTGCTATGGATGTAGAGCATGAAGATGAAGGGTATAGTAAAGATAGTTTGGGATCTTCAACTACCAGCAAGAACACCAGCAGGAATCTTCAGCAACCTGGTGTGGTTGGAAACCAACATTTCATTTGAAATGTTGGATTCGAGTCAAATGAGCTGTTTGAGAACTGCAAGAGTTTGGTTTTGGATTTGAATTGAATCTAATAGCATTCAAAACATGCTCAATACATGGGCACTACAAAAAAGTTCTATTTTTGTGACAAATGATTATATTGCTATTTGGTCGCAATTTTGTCGCAAATGACCTTTGTGACAAACTTGCGACAAACAATTATGCGGTAATATTCAAGGCCGCAATTTGGTGGTTTCCTGCAAATTTGTCGCAAGTTGTCTCGAAATTGCGATAAAGTTGCAACCAAAAATTTGCGACAAGGTTGTGACAAGTTTTTGATGTACTTCCGACTATCTCAACATTTACTAATGTGCATATATTAAAAACTTACATTACGGTGCTATTCACGATATCACAACCTGATATCCACGTCCTGGTATCATTTTGAGTGTATACAGGAATTGGTGATGCACATGGAGCCTCCTCTTCCTCCCCCTTCCTCCTCCTCCTCTTGACCATGCTCTAAACCACCCGATGAGGGTAAAAGCGGTGTGAAAGATCGTGATGGATTATCTCTAGACATATTACCCACATGCATAGGTAATGAACAATAAGATGATATGTTATGCCTACGCTCAATGGATGGTGCTTGAGAGTGAGTTCGGTATGGTGATCCACCAAACTCATGCTATGTATATGTGTAGATGGAGAATTAGGTCTTCTACTTGGTGTACCATCATCTTCATATTGATCACTATCATTTGGATTATTTCTATTTTTAGAGCTGTTATTTTTAAAAAAAATTGAATCCCTCAGCCCCGTCATAACTATATACAATAGAAAAAACAAATATATACATACACATGTACAAATAGTTAACAAGATTGTTGTAAAATCACGAATTTAATGCAAGACAATCGAAACCATCAAATAACCATATAAGTACATTTTCTAATAGCACGAGTGTTCACAAGATTATCATAAAAGTAAGAAATTGAACTCATATATTATCATAACAAACAAATAAACTACAAAAGTGCATGTAATAAAAAAATAAGTATTCAGAGTATTAAGTTCATGCATATAATAAATATAACCATTACATACTATTCACTCAAATTATATTCGACATCTTCTTCATTATCACTCTCCGCATCTGTATTAAGTACAACATCTTCTTCTTTGGATGACATAATTGCTTCTTCTAAAACATCGTCATCATCTACCAAGTCATTTTGTGCTTCCCCATCTATTTCAATAAATTGACTAGGAATAACTAGATTATATATAGACTATCAATTGCAGTTTGTATGTTGGCATGATCCTCAAATTGTAATTCTTAGTAGGGCAGTTCTTGCTCCCCTACAATGGTACTTCTTGCTTTAGTTTTACACACAATGTTCCAAAGTTTAAAATAATCAATTCTCATTGGAAACGGAGTGTAGAAAACTTACAATGCTTGATGAGCAAGTATGAAAAGGTCATATTTCTCATATGACCTCAAATATTGATTTCCACAATTTTATACTCTTTATGCACGCGAGTACCCCTTACGGGTGTAGAATCAAAACATTTACATTGAAACAAAATTACATGAGGAAATTCTAGTGCAATATAATCAAGTTGGATGATGTCAATGATCATACCATAAAAGTCACTTTCATTGGAATCATAGGTTTCACCTTTAACACATACACCACTATTCATTGTAGATTTTTTTTCACTGTGGGTTTTGATGTGAAACTTAAATTCATTAACAAAACACATTGGATAAGTTAAAACCTTTGCAGCAGGACCCCAACCCAGATTTCGGAAACGAAGATCATCAATTGGTATTGTGTTTACCTACACGTTACGAAAACTAATTGTAAGAATATTTATACTACTTAGTACTCTATAACTGATATAAGTTGCGTAAATATATTACGTAGTTCTGAAACCATGTGACAAAGTTTGATTGAAATTCAACTTGCATCTCCTTTTCTGTTATGTCGCATCGCTCGACACGTAATTGCGCCATGTATATTTTACACGATTTCAGGAATATCAAGATCAATATTATAACTGATAATAATTTTTCTAAGATTATATGAAACGTTAATGATAGAGATTACATCATACCTAGCATATGGTTGAATTTCTTCACAGTTTGTTAGGACATAATGTATTGCTACACGCAACTCCATATGTGTGAGATACTTGTAACATTTAGTTTTAGTTATACGACATGGGTATTTGAAAATTGACAACGCATTGCTATTTTCATCATATCCCCCATCGTCATTACATGGTTTTTCTCTTTCCTTGGATAAGATGTCTAATTCAAAGTAATGTTCACAAAAAGTAGCAATTTCGTGAGCTATGTAAGCCTCACAACGCTAGAGGCAATAATTTCTCAATTTTGCATGATATAATGAGAATATTTGCCTCCATTTCATGCAATCGAGCCCTATTTAGCTCGGGTGAGCACAAATCTCGAAAGAATTAGCTTAACTCTACTAAAGGCTTCCAAATATAGTCCGAAAAAAAACGAAATGCAGTTGGAATCAATCGTTCCATGAAAATATGACAATCATGACTCTTCATTCCACACACTTTCAGCTCTTGCATGTCAACACATCTTCTAATATTTGAAGCATAACCATACGAAAATCTCAAGTTTTACATCCATTGAAGACTTTTTTTCTGAACCACAATACAAGTGAATGTTGCTTTTGGCATTTGCTTCTTTCCATTTTCATCGGTCCACAAATGCATCTTAGGCCGATTACACAGCATGTCCAAATCTTGTGCATTTTTCCTGTTTTGGTACATTTCCCACCTCTGCCTTTTAAACCCATGACTGTGTTGAAAACATTATCAAACACGTTTTTCTCAATGTGCATGACATCAAGATTATGACGGATTAAATTGTCCTTCCAGTATGGTAAATCCCAAAAAATGCTACGCTTGTTAAAATTATGGGGCTTTCCAAACTG